>JBCJKH010078249.1:16564-31782 GCA_039877255.1 Loriculus beryllinus
TCCATCCCTGGCAGTGTTCAAGGCCAGGTTGGACGAAGCCTTGGGTGGCATGGTTTAGTGTGAGGTGTCCCTGCTTAGGGCAGGGGGGTTGGAAGTGGATGATCTTAAGGTCCTTTCCAACCCGAACGATTCTATGATTCTATGTTCAATATACAGCAGATGGGTTTTTTTCCTTATGGCAAAGGTGAACAAGAATGACCACACTACACATCAAGGGAACAAATACCACAATAAAAGCTTTAAACAATAATAAGATGAAATGCAACTAAGTGTATGCCAAAGGAAACCTGAACTCTAGGATTCAAACCTGAATTTACACTGAACATTAACAGCCCTGCAGGACACTCACTCTGTTGAGTTGAACATAAACCACTCTCCCCATCTGTTAAGACCAACTTACTAGAGCCTAAAAAGGTTTTAAAGCATGTACTCAAGGTGATACACAACCAAATCAAGGTTTTTCTCTTTCTTAAAAACAAGTCTCAAATGAGTTGCCAAAGCAGTTCTCTCTATTGCTTAAAATGTTAATAAGGCAGAGATCAGTTTTCTTCTTTATCTTAGCATCTTGTACCTTGAAATTGTGACAAGTCAGCTGAAAGCACCAAACAAGCTTCCCAAAAGGCCACAAAAAAGCCCATAGAGCTTGAATATTTTACATTTACTGATGAAAACTTGCAGAACTTCGAGTTGAGAGATTCATCAAAACTTCCTAAAGGAACTTATGAAGAGTGACATCAACAGATTTAACCTAAACCACAGCCTTGCATGAGGCTTAAGAGGTAAGAACCACAGTATGTAATGCTCCAGAATGAGTCAAGTATTGCAACCTAATGAAGCTGCAGTGCTCCCTATATTTACAGATGAGCCTCTTCACTAAAATTCATTAAGTTTAATGGGTTTAAATAGGTGAAGTTCCAGCTGAATATAATGCAGAAGTTCTTTACTGTAAGAGTGGTCAGGTGCTAGAACAGGTCACCCAGTGAAGTGGTAAATGCTTCATCCCTGGCAGTGTTCAAGGCCAGGTTGGACAGAGCTTTCTTTGGGTGACATGGTCTAGGGTGAATTGTCCCTGCCCATGGAGGATGTTGGATAATCTTGTGCTCCTTTCCAACCCAAACCATTCTACGATTCTATGATTCATCAGGTTGCTAACTTGCATCCTTACATATGCTGAGCTTCCATAGGTTCTAAAACTCATCAAGTCCACAGCAGTTTCAGTAGTTTTATTTCCTAGCCTCCACTGCTCCTTCACAACAAAATCCCTTCTAATAAAATCACATTGCACTTCTGCTAGCCTGGAAGGAAGGAGGCAAGAGAGGGCTAACATGCAGAGAATGAATTTCTGCTCCACAGTTACCTACCTGCCTTTTCCTAGAGCTGTATTTGATGAAACAGCTCATCCCTGCAGGACACATTTCCCTGAAGAGGTCTAACCTGGTCCCCAAATCAGACTACTAAATACTTCTTCCTCCTCAGTCTTCCTTTAACATCAGAATTTGGAATTTCAGAATTACCAGCTGACAGAGAAACTGAATTCCTTTAGACTCCAAAATTTGACTAGATCTTGCCTTTGGAAACGTGCATACCTACGTTTTAGATCTGGAGAACCTTTAAAGCCTTCACACTAGCTGTCCGTATAAACCAGCATTGCTACCCTGATATCTTTCTTCTCTAAGCAGTAGCAGAGAGAACAAGACAAAAGACAGAAGCCTCTCTTGGTTTTACCTCCTGTTAATTCCATAGTTAGCTTTTCATTCTCAATCATCTTCTTTTTCTCTTCCAACTCTGCAATCAGGTTTTCCTTAAGCTCAATTTTCTTATCTTCAAACTCCTTTGCTGCTGCCTTCTTTTCCTTGACATAATTCTTTTCCACCTGATCTGTCTAATGCAAACCAAAAGAACAAAAAGGTTAACTAAGGAACCAATGATGAGTTAATGATACCACAACAGCTTCTTTCAATTGCTGTATTGATTAGCTTTTCAGTTCATAACTGTAGCCAGTTCTGAAGATTATCAATATTCATAATCAACAGAAAACCATCTAAAATTACTTAAGTTAGCAGGACTATATTAGCAAATGAATTATTTAAGAAGAAAACATTCTAATGTTGCATAACAAAGAGCCTCTCGCAGGGCTCTTCAGATTTATAAACAGCACTATCATTTATCACCTGAAACAAGCCACATGCACAGCCAGCACACAACAGCCCAAAAGCAAACACTGCTTTTCATTCTATTTGAATGAGAAAGTACAGAAATTACCCATGGCAATACCAGAAGTAGACTGTAATATATTGCAAGTGTACCAGTGCTAGCTAGAGGAAGATTCAAGCTTTCTGGGAACTACTAGTTGATGAAACAGGAAGCTGATACCTCTCCCATCTAGTTAACATTGACTTTGATAAATTAAAGAGTACTTACTTCCAGCTGGAGGAATAGTTCTGAAAGACAAGACAGACATCATTTGTTATCTTCAAAGATGCACAAAATGACTTGCCTAACATTTTAAGTCATCAAATATTGCAGCCAAGAGCGACAGTGAACCAAATCAAGTACATACTCATCCAACCTCTACTCTCACTTGGCAGTTTTAGGCTGTAAATAAAGTAACTATGAAAAAATGCCACAAAAGTACATTGCTAATTGAAGTTTTCTACTGATTGTCAAGCAGATTTGCAAAGCTTACACTGCAGTGCTCCATACTACTTGGTTTAGCTACTACTCCCAGCGGTACTAAGCACATAGTCCATCTATCTTTCTTGCAGTTTGATTACAATCAGTTATTACTAGCTACAAACCCCACACACAGAAGCTTGAATCATGGAGCTGAATGCGTGGCTGGCAAAAAGAAGAATTATCATAGTTTAAGCCAACTTCATGAAGTTCAGCAATGACCAGTTCATAAATCATCCTGCAGCTGCTGAAAGATGCAGCTACTCAACTCATGTCTCATTTCAGGCTCTGTATCACTGAAGATTAAGTTTTAACGCAGGGCAATGTGTTAGAGTCAAGTCATACTTATGGATGAAGCAAATGGATTTCTGGTGTGAAACAGTCCTGCCATTGAAGGATGTGCAACTCCTACCAACTTGAAATTAAGAAGGATAGGACCCTTCTTGTGTTTCCTGGAGGACATAATGCCCAAAACAAAGCTTTCATTCAAGATAGTGGCAAGAAAAGCCAACTAAGGCACCTGATCAGTCTCCAATGCACCATATTTCACCAGCATATTAAGCTTTAGCAAAACCTGAACTAGTAAAAACTTCTGTGAAGATCACAGTTTTCAGGTATCTTGGTGCTGCTACAAAAGGCTGCAGCAGCAACATTGTACTACCATGCTTTTTTATATATAACTTTAAAACCCAAGATCATAGATACTAAAGATGATAATGGCCAAATAAAAAACCAAACCTTTGTTTGCAAAAGGCTCTGCAAGTTGAGCATGGAAGCAGTATTATGGAGGTAATCAAATACAGGTAAATCTGAATCTGGTGCTTTATATGTGTGAATTCTCAAACAAAATTCAACACCAAGCCCAAAACACACACACAAAAAAACCAACCACCCAAGCAAACAAAACCAAAACAAATCCAAAAGCTCAACACTGGAAGAACCTAAGAGACCCTTCCTGCGTACCAGGCAGAAAGTGATCCTCATCTGCCCTCCTGTGGAAGAAACAAGGAGCTGCAGCACTGGTCTTTGCCAGCCAGAACTGCAAGTATGCAGTTAAGTCTTACTTCATTAAAATAACCCAATCTTGCAAGAATGCAGCTCTAGGGCACCAGGAATTCATTTCAGAAGAGAGATTTCTGTTAACAAAAAGTAGTTCAACTCACTTTAATTCCTCAAGCAAATCCTTTACCATCACAAGCACTTTTAGAGAGACACAATTGACACTACTTCAAGGTTGGAGTTATGTCAGCTATCATAAAAGTGCCACTTGCCTCCCTGTCCTATTTACCAGTATAATGGCCCAGGCACTACAGGATTCATCCCTTTTTCTAAAGGAGGAACAGCTACATTTCCTGTTTGTACTTAAGAGCTTCTATAAAAGGCCCTGCTTCAGTACCTGAGAAAAGAAGCTAGTGGAAAGACAGTAAGAAAGAGGGAGAGTATGCAAATGGATGTGATTTCTATGCCATTTCTCTCCAGTAACACAATAAAGGCTACCCAGAAAGGCTGAGAGTTAGGCACCTTAACTTAGGCCTTTGCTCTTGAAACAGCAGAACACAAAGTGCAGGCAGCGCAGTCAATGGCACAGCTTTATAGACTAACAGTTGAAGCAGCAAAACCTCTGCAGTCATTGTTCCAGGGCACAAACCCAATCTTTGTGAAAGCATGTAGTCCTAACCTTCCATCCCGCACACTGAAAGGAACAGCCCACCCGAAGGCTGTGGGCAAGCTGCACAAAAGAACAAGCTGAAGAGGGGGACTAGGTCAGGCACAGTGCCAGATAAAAACCAAATCATTGTACTTGTGCTTTTTCACATAAATGAAGACTAAAACTCCTTATCAAGCATTTAGGAAACAGTCAAACAATGCTGATTAAAGGTAAAAGAACCCATCAAGATAGATCCAGTGATGCTGCGTACACTCAAAAAGCCCTACACTACACCCTCAGAAGCAGAAACACCTTTTGCTCCACTAAGTTCCTTTTCTCTGAAGGACAGAATTACCACGATTTTCCTTCAGGTGTTATAAAACCCATTACATTTGTGTACAGCATCTTAGAAGAAAATTCAGCTTACCTGCATTTCGTATCCTTTCCTTGTACTGCTGGTCCAACTTCTTCATTCTCTTCTGATACTCCTGAAGAGTACCTAGTTGAAATCAATTTGTTGGAAGCAATGTTACATTTTCTCAAGGAGCCATACACCACTTGAAACACAAATACTCATGTCTGGAATCAGAAAACTACAGTTCTAGCTTAGCTTATTTTGATAAGCACATTCCCTGGTTTCTTGATTCAGAAAGTGAATTTTAAGAAATGCTTTAGTATACAGAGGCTTTAGTATACACAGACTTAACTGCAAGTGTTTATAGGGCAAAAGGGTGAGAAGTGGCAGTCCAGTATCGGAAACAGACCTACAAGGATGCTAGAGAGGTGCTCTTCATCAGGGGCTGTAATGATAGGTGATGGGTTCAAACAGGGGAAGTTGAGGTTAGATATAAGGAAGAAGTTCATTACTGTGAGGATGGTGAGGCGCTGGCACAGGGTGCCCAGAGAAGTGGTAAATTCTCCATCCCTGGCAGTGCTCAAGACCAGGTTGGACAGAGCCTTGGGTGACATGGTCTAGGGTGAACTGTCCTTGCCCATGGCAGGGGGTTGGAACTGGATGATCCTAAGATCTTTTCCAACCCAGACTACTCTATGATTTTTCCACTCAGCAGCATGACAGAGAGACACCATTCAGTGAAGGATCCTGCTTACATCCTTCAACCCCCTCCTCCTTCTGTGACCTTTGCAAAGTGCTGAGAAGTGTTCAGGGATAAAAAAGCTCCCAACTTCAAAGCTCACCTTCCTGCAGTTGTTGTAACTGCCTCTTAAGAGATGCCAGTTTGTCTTGATACATCCTGCAAAGAGAGACAGCATGCAGCTTTACGCTGAGGAATGAGCATAGAGAGCGTATTTCACCATCTGTTTAAGTTACAACATGTTTACATGGAATTAGGAACTTTTATGGAGAACTTCAAGAAACAAACAACAACTAGAAGAATACAATTCAAAAGAAAGGTTAACATTCTCTCTACAAACCCTGCCAACCCCACTTGTTTTACAATGCACCCAACCAATTATTTTGGGAGCAGTTCAGAGTAAAATAGGATTTTACTTATTTATTTTTTTATGTTGACATCTAAAATGACATTTAGATCTACAGATGCCAGAAACTTTACACCAGAATCATTCTGCCACTTTGTCAAGCTTTGATAATTTGTGTGTTAGCTCCCTACTTACAAAACAGAAGATGTTTTCTCGCGTAGGTCTTGACATTATAGAAGACCCCAAAGCCTATTCCTGGTGCTGTTGCAAACTTGTGTTTCCTTCACCACACACCTGTGCTTTAACACAGGCCAAGTCTTCTTGACCTGTCTAAAAACATGCCTCTGCCAGCAAGCAAGAGCACAAAATACTGCAAATACACCTAAATACCAAGGGAAACTATTTCAAGTCTCCCAAAACCCCATCATCTTGGACAACATTCTATTGTTTAAGGGGTTTTAATAGGCATCTTGCTTTTTGCTTGGCTTATATAAAGTAGATACTTTATTTTATTTAAAGGATCTGCTTGCAGCAGGATTCATTTGCAGCAAAACTCAGCTTCTCCCAGAAACTCCTGTTCCTGTATCCAAAACAGCAGCAGCACCTAGCTTCTTGAATACATATAGCACAGAGAAAGTAACCGAAGAGAGAAGATACACAAGTATATGGACTCAGTAGCTACTGCATTGGGCTAGGCACTTAAAAACCCTCAGTCTTGGCCCAAAACTTTGCAAAGCTGCATTAAAACCAAAACCCAAACCAAAACTCATCAACCAAATAAACAAATTACCTTACTCTTGATTACGATGGGATACTTACTGTTCTTTCATTTCTACGAAGTCCTCTTCCTCATGCTTTGCCAGGTCGGTTTCACTGGCATCCTCAGTGTCTAAATAAGGTAAAGAAACGACTCGTTAAAAACCACCCAAAAGTAGTTTTATTTGCAAACAAACTCCCCAAACCTCAGGCAATTTAACCTCAAATACACAACCAGCTAGATGGGCCTCTGGAGAGATGAATTCAGAGGTGAAATGAATCTCTTGTCTCTCCTGGAAGCTAACCAATCTAAATCCTCTGGTAGCTCTGCAATGAACTGTTACACTGAGTCTAAACAACTTCAGCTTAAAATAGTCCGGCAATTTCTTTGTGGTTTAAAGCAGCAGGTTCTACAGTAAGGCTCACACATGCAAATGTGAGACAGAAAAAGTCGGAAGACTCTGAAAACCATTTTACAGGCTCATTCCTACAGTTCCACCCAACTTATCTGGAAGGCAATGACTGAAACAGCTGTAACTCATTCTGCATCGTGACCTGGACAAACATACTCCAACTAGATGCTGTTAGGGTCGATCACAAAGGTCTCACTAAAGGTAACAAAGTGACTTGCTGGGGTCTGAACTTGGCTTCTCGGCTACACGTCGCACAGAAGTACTTCAACATTTACACACAAAGACAAGCACTGTCATAAAGATAGCTCCAATTTTATGAATAGACAATATAAACTACAACCAAATTAGACCAGTATGGGACTGCTAGCTTTCTGCTGTGCCTTTTCAGGCTTGCATTTGTAAGACATGGGTAGCCACGAATGAATCAGCTTTCCTCCCGAAGGACAGGTCAGTGCCTCCAGCTTGGAGAAGCTGGGGTCAGCAGGGTACAGCTGTAAAGCCTGAACTACAGCTACATTCCCTACACATGGACAAGGGGGACTGGCCCCTTAAATCAAACCTTACTTGGTTTTCTTTAAAGCTAGGAACAAATGGGTTTAAACTTACAGGTATTACGATTCTATTTTATGCACCAAAGATAAACCAAAAGGTTTTAGTCGCAAAACAGAAAAAAATATTTAAATGTCCAGGTGACCATAAAGGACTTTGGTTTATTCCCCATGGAGCTGGCCTTCAGAAACACCAACAGGTCTGGCTGTGGAACCTCATTCCTGAATGTCCTAGACGTGGTGGAGGACTGGCTGACAGAACAGCAGGCACTGCCCAAAGGCTGTTCTTCACCTCCCTTGTTATTTTATGCATCGCACGCCACAGGATACCCTGGGTTTTACTTCCATTCCCTCGTCTGCACCGCTGCCCTGATGCTTCTATACAGCCTCTCTTCCCTCTAACATCTTGCACTGCCCTCTCTGCACACCTTAACTGCCTCCTTTCCCCTTCCCACCACAGACACCTCCCCAAGCTCCATACCCCGGATTCTCCACCCCTGTTGCCCCATATCTCCAGTCCCGCCTCCTCTTCCTCATCTGGAAAACCGCTTCCATCCCACCCCTGCACCCGCTTTGCTGTTCTCCTCCTCCTCCTCCACAGGGAGCCCCAGCAACCTAACCCTTCGCGTGCTCTCCAAACCGCTTCCCCACCGCTCCCGCACCCTGTCAGGGCACCACAGCCCAGGCCGCCGCGATACCGACCCTCATCGGAGTCGCGGGCCCGAGCGCTCCGCTCGCCGTCCTCCTCCTCGGCGCTCTCCAGCTCCTCCTCTTCGTAGTAGTCGGGTCCGGGGGGCATGGCTGCGGCGGGGGCCCCGGGCGGGGCGGGGGCCGGCGGCGTGGCGGACACCAGCCCAGCCGCGCTCATAGCGACGGGACGAGGCCGCCGCCACCGCCGCCGTGGGGCCGGCGCTCCGGTAACGCCGCCACAGCCCGCGCCGACACTTCCGCTTCCGGGCGGACGCGCCGCCGCCGGGGCACTGCAGACCGGCGAATGCGGCGGGCACCTAAAGAGGTCCTTGGAGGAGGGGGACGGGTGGAGTCGCAGGTTCGAGACCCGGCCCCGCCGGACGAGGATGGACCCGCGCTCGGTGCGGGCTCTTGGTGCCAGGCTTCGGGATAAAGGGGCTTTGCCCCGGCCTCCGGAGACCGCCTTCTCCCGTCTGGCCACCAGGATGGCCCCATGTGCTGTGAGAAGCTGGTACTGCAGGGTGCACACCGCCGCCAAGGATAAGGACGTTTAACTCCCCTCCTGCCGACGTCTTTTAATGCAGGAATTAACTCCTGTTCCTCCGCACTCTCAACAAAGCCCCGTCACCGTTCTGCGATCTCACATTCACCACGGGAAGTAGCAGCGGAACGCCAAGAAACAGCAGCTTTTGCAGAAGCGGGAACAGGTTATCCCCCGGACGAGGCACTGCCACACGTTTAAGGACCAAGATACAGATCCTGCGGCGAGATTCGCACACAGGAACCCTTCAAAGCAGGATCCCACCCCATGTGTAAATACCTCCCATTCAGTATTCATTCCTATTTTAGGCTGAATGTCTCATTTAGTCCCTTTTCTGAAGATCTAAGTCACCAGAGAGGAACTAAGTAGCCTTGCTGCCTCCAGCAGAGCCATGCTATAACTTCCCTTGACAGTTGTGAGGTGCCTTCCTGAAATGAGCAACTTGCTCACTGAGACACTATAAGCACCTCACCAAGAAAAGAGGCTTTATCTAAAGCAGGACTGAGCTCAAAAGCACTGCCATACTTTTACAGGTTCTCTGAACCAGGCACTCAGCAGCTGCGAGGAGCTCCAGGTCACACTCCTTGCTCTGGAAAAACTCATAGCAACAAAGTGTAGGCACTTTGCTTCCCTGCAGCTCGCCCCAAAGATCTGTTTGCCCTGACTGATGGTGCTGAACTCAGAATACTCTGCCATGCACGGTCAAAACCACCTTTTCCACAAGAAGAGGCCAAAAGCCACCACCACCGAGAGCACCTCCCAGCACTCAGTGTCAGATTTAAAGCAACCCTTCACCTTTCCCCTTGCTCAGGGCTGCACACAGCCACGGGGAGAACAGGAAAGGGAGTGGTGGCAGCTGCCACATGGCACCAGTGAGCTGACTGGATGCCCACACTGTACCCAGTGCCCATGGGGCTGTCCTCTCCCCACCTGGCTCCAATTGTTCAAATAACTTTCCCAAGTCATAGGATCACACAGTTAAAAATAGTGATGGGACTGGCTAAAGCCCTCTCTCAAAACTAACCAGAGCTCCCTTAATGCTTTATAAACACTATTTCCCCCAGTTCGTCCTCATTTCGTGCCTGCATCTCTTCCATCTTTCCAACATAAGAACATGGAGCTGTTGGAGCAAGTCCAGAGGAGGCCATGAAGATGCTAATGCAAGCCTAGTTCGCACTACTGTGGATACCAAACCAGTTGCAAGTGTATCTGAACCAAGGCTGCCCTTGTGAGGTTAATTTACCCCACATGACACTGCCTCAGCACTTTGCAGAAGCTGATTTACCCCCTGAGAGCATCCCACCCCTCACACATCACATAAAGGGCTGGTGCATTTACTAATGGGAGGGCACACAGGAACCCTTTGTGAGTAACAAACTGCACACAGCTGCTGATGCAAAGGTTTTAGCTCATTCTGTGGTCAGCAATGGAACTGCACTTGCTGCTGCTCTCTCTGGAATAATTCCTCATGTTTAATATTAGCCTTCTGGAGACACCCTCTACTGTCATCTCTCAGGCATCCAGTGGGAACCCAAGGGAGGAGGTTCAGCTTTAAGGAATGCCCTGTTTCCCCTACAAATGCAAAATCTTAACTGTCTGCACCCCAAGGAGCTATCAGGGGAAGCTGCAAGTTCTCTGGCAAGCTGCTGCTCTTGGCTCATGCTTTCATCAAAGCTGGTTCTCTCACCCCAACTTGTTCATTGTTTTATATACATTCAGTCTGAAGAAAGATTCCTGCCTCCTGCTTTGTCAGCAGCAGCTATTCACAGAGCAGCTGACGCAGAAGCCACTGTCTTTTTCCTTCCATTTGTAGAGAAACAGAGGTAAAAAAAGAGTTATGAAGCTCAGCTTATAAACAGAGATTGTGGCGGCTCATTTTTTGTATAAATTAGATGACTGCAATGAGGAAACACGTAATACAGTACCTTGGCCTTTGAAGCACAGAATGCATACCAACACCACCAACACCCTTCGCCTGGAACACACAGCTTTCAAGTTTCTGTACCTTAAGTTTCAAAGGGCTGTATGATGATGGTGCTACGAGAACAGCTGTTAGAAACAAGTTAGTAGAGTGAGGTTGCATGAGGTGCTGATGGAAGATAAAGATCAGCTCCTTCAGCTTCCTTTAACAAAAATAGGCAAGCAATTAAAAAAAGAACTAAAAGGGAATAAGCCACTGTGAGTCTCTAACTACTATAAAGAACTGTCTGCTTCTAGATTCAGAGGCTGTAGAGGAACACAGTGTGGCAAAAATAGCATTACCCCTGTCTCTTCTCTCAGCTAAAACCAGACCTCTTAACCACTGCTAATACTCCTTCTCCTTTGAGGCTTTTCCTCCTTAAGGCATCCACTAAGTCAGACCAGAGCTTTTCGAGTAGGTTTTTTATTACTAGGAATCTCTCCCTGCTGTGGCCCACCACAGCACCCACCGCCATTACCGGAACTCCCCTCACCCTCTTAGCAAGTATTTAAACCCTCAGAGCGGCCTTTTCACTGCGTCCAACACCACTCTTCACACACCTGATGCTGCCAAAGGCCTCTCACACACCTGAGCACGCTGTGGGCCCTCACGCCACCGCGCACACACAAACCGGCCCCGGTACGGACCGGACACCGCCCGCTCTGACGGGAGGCCGTTAACGGCCGGCCCGCGGCAAACGGAGCGTGCGCAGGCGGCTGGGTCGAGTGCCGATACCTCATCGATGCCACCGCCTCCCCTGCGCAGCCGAGCGTTGATGGCTGCTCCCTCCCTTCGCGCCCGCGGCGGGCAGGCCGTGGAGCCGATCGCCGAGTGCTTGGGCGCGCCTGGCAGGGGGAGCCGCACCTCAGGCGGCGGCGGCAGCGGCAGCGGCGGGGCCGTGTCAGGAAGCGGCGGGACGGGTGGGCGCGCTCCGCTCCGTTCCCTTCCCCTTTTGCTCTCCTCACGCTTCTCTCCGGACGTGTCCGCTGCCGCTGGCCGGCTCCAGGTGAGGCGCAGCGCGGGGGAAGCCGCGGGTACCGGTTGACAGACGGGTCCCGCCGGAGAGGAAGGGAGGGTGGGGGGGGCTGTGGGTTTTGGGGCTAAAGAACCACTTTGTTACTGCCGGGCCCGGGGTGCCGCGTGTCCGGCGGTGCCTCACGGCGCAGTTCCCTCAGGGGGTCCCCCGGGGCTGCAGGCTGGGCATGGGGGGCAGCGGTGGTGGGTGCAGGAGGAGCGGCTCCCTGAGGCGCTGTCCCGGGTTCGCTCCGGGAGCGCTGTGGGAAGAAGTTGGAGGTACCGGATGGCAGAGGGGAGACGTGAAGAGAGAGGCCGGGAAAACGTTTCCTTCACCTGCAAACCGGGGACGCTGCCCCAGCTCGGATAAACGGCGTTTGGTCATTAGGGTTATTCCCTCGGATGGGTTCGCGAACGAGGCGTTTGAACGGCGCCGGTATCGGCCTGGTGAAACTCCAGAGGTGCTCGGTTGCTGTCAGCTTTCTTGAGGCTGAGTTGGAAGGAACTGCGTAGGTCTGGTGCTGGCAGATGTGCCTGTCCTTTTAATGACAGCGAGAAGTGATTTGCTGTAGGTGCTGAATGTCATCTAGTAGTACTCATGTTTGTGTGGGAAGGAGAAACGAGGAGGACACTAGGCAAGTATTAAGCCCTTAGTATTTCGTTTTATCTATCCCTCTCTCTCTATCTACATGTCTTCCCCCACGAACATAATCAGAATTAACTCCCTAATCCTCTACCTGATACTGCTCAAACGTGGTCAGCCCCCTGAGCAGTAGCTTTCAGGTTCTCCCTGGTCTCTTCTTCAGCCCGGGCCGAGCAGCTCGCTGTGGGGTTTGCTGCCCATAACCAGCGGCCTCCCTTGGGCTGTGCTCCAGCGCTTGAACCCTGAGCTCGTAGGTGTGTGAGTGCTCAGCTCAGCACAGCACACATCCAGCGCCTGCTGCCATGTTTGCTTACAAACAGCCGCACAGGAGGTGCTGGTGTGGCCTCCTGGCAAGGTTCACCCATAGGAGAGCTGTGCTCAGTTCCACTTTGTAGCCGAGAGGCTTTCGAATCACCCCCATTGCCGTACAGGGATCTAAAGCAGAAGCTGAGGGCTGTGGATGGATGCGGGACGCTCCTCACCTCTCCTGTGCAAGCATTTTTAATCACGCAGCCTCATTAGAAGCGAACTGGGTAAGAGTGCAGCAGGGCTGCAGTTTATGGTGCTCCTGGTTGGGTGAGGGTAAGCGGGCTCCAGGCTCCAAGGTCTGTTTATGTATCTTCAACGAGTGTTTAAAATGCTGCAGTGTCGTGTAGCTTATTTTGCTAGTGGTCATTAGTTTAATGAATCTTGTACTAGGTTTATTAGTGCACACGTGTTGGTATTGCTACATTGATAATGGGTTGTTTGTGAAGTAATACACCAGGCTTGTTCATCTCTGTTTATGTCTTTAAAACTCTGTTTCTGGTAGCTAGTTAATTCTGAGCTCCCAGGGTGTAATGTAACGATATGGACAGTGCTTTTAATTTACATACCTGTTCACAAACTCTTCTTTAACACTGAAGTTCATACAAATATCTGACATACCTTTTCTGCTCTCATGGTGAGGCTGCAAACTGTTACTATCTGCATTAACGTGTGGTTTGTAGTTTGTCAAATCAAGTGTTCTTGTGTATAACTTCCTCTGGCATCTGATTCGAGGAAAACTTGAGCTAGGCTGTTTCCATCTTCCCAATAGGAGGCTTTTCAGGTTGCAAATGAATTCTTCTGTATGTATATTCTTTACAGTGACTCTCTGTAGGTACTTTTGCTTTGTTGCATTCATTATCAGTTAAAAAGGATCCTTGTGAGTCAACACGTTTCAAAATGAGCTATTTCTCCTCATGTGCATTCTCAATAGGGACCTCGTGTCAAGAGGCTTTTGCTGTTCAGTGTGCGTTGCAGGATGGGGTGGTCTTTCAGCAGAAGTGGGCTCTGTCTCTTCTGACTCGAATCAGCTGCCTTGCCTGTAGGAGAACACCTTGGTGTGTAGCTGGGCTGGAGTTTACTAAGCTGACAGAGGCTGCTGAGGAGCCCCTGAGGTGGGAAGGAGAGGAGCAGCAGTGTTTGCTGCACAAGGGGCAGGGTCAGTCACTTGGGACCAGGAGCACACATGAGTTGTTTGCTCCATTTACAGGCTTTTGCTCCAGGTTGTTCTGCAGCCTCGTGAAATTCTGCAACGTTCAGGCTCTGAGAAATGACAGCAGAGATGTTCATGAAACACTTTTCCATTTTACTTATTTGTACAGGAAAAAAACCTTAGTGTCTGAGGTTGGTGTTTTTAAATAGAAAAGTGACCTTTTGCTCTAAAAGAGAGCTCAGATTCTTTCAGCAGAACCACTCTGTGGTTCAGGCACAGCGATTACAGCAAACTGTGTTTGAATAAAAGTACAATTTTGATATCCCAGCTATTCAAGTAGTAGATTTTTATGGAATTATACTTCAGCACATGCTCAGCTTTTTTAACAGATGTGCTTTCCCACAACGGGGGGGGGGGGGGGGGGGGGAGAGGGAGATAGAAAAAGTAAACCTAAAAGAGTGTTTTAAGCTTATGATTTTCAAACTACTTCCTTATTTGAAGATCATTGATTGAACCAGCCTGATTTGATTGCCTCTGCCTTAGTGCTGTGTAATAAACATTGAGCAAGTGCATTTCACTTGCTTGTTCAGGAGTTCTTTGCAGGGCAGCTCAGGGAGTTTTCCTGATGCTGTCTTGTTATCGCTCTCTGAAGTCACTGGGTAGGTTTGTTTGACTTTATTGAGTGAAACACACTGTAGAAAGTATTGATCTGATAAAACTGGGGTTCCATGAATACTCTGGGTACGAAAGAGGAAGTATCTCTTCCTATTTTTCCATAGGTAGGACACATTTTGGTGTTTCACTTGGATCTACTGCCTGCATTTGCAGCACACACAGTACGGTCGTACAGTGCACGCTACGTAAAATCATCATGGGCATTGCACGCCAGGAGCTGTGATCTGTGCGAGCCTCAGCTCCTGATTAATGAGCAGGACAGTTGAAATAGAAATTAAATTGATTTGGTGTGGTCATCCAGCTCCTGAAGGATGCTGGAAATCCTGCTGCCCTCCTGGTTAGTTGTGATACTGTGGTAGCTTCTGTTGACTCTTTGTAAAGCTCCACTTAGCAGCATTAAAGAGCAATGTTTTTAACATGCCATCTTCTCTTTATTCTACAGAGCTATTTCATCAGTATTTTATTTTTACTTTCCATTGGAAATGTGAAATTTTTATGTTTGCAGGCTAAGAAAGCTGGGGCTGTTCAGCCTGGAGAAGAGAAGCTGTGTGGAGCCCTCAGAGCAGCTTCCAGTGTCTGAAGGGGGCTACAAGGATGCTGGAGAGGAGCTCTTCATCAGGGACTGTAGCAATAGGACAAGAGGTGATGGGTTCAAACTTAAAAAGGGGAAGTTCAGGTTAAATATAAGGCAGAAGCTCTTCCCTGTGAGGGTGCTGAGGCGCTGGCACAGGGTGCCCAGAGAAGCTGTGGCTGCCCCA
>JBCJKH010078250.1:0-14892 GCA_039877255.1 Loriculus beryllinus
GCAGGATCACCTCCTTGGACCTGCTGGTCACGCTCCTTTGGATGCAGCCCAGGATACGGTTGCTTTCTGGGCTGCAATGCTCTTAAACTGCACTGTCAAAACTTTTCTATTTTTTTGTTCCAAACAGACAAGCAACAGAATAAATGGGCAATGAAGTTTCTGTATTTTTTGTCATTAGTACTAGAGTGGTACCTGCTGCTGCCAGGTAAACACAAGGGCACAGGGTAACAGGAGCCACAGAGGTATCCTGAGGAACCTTGAGGACTTCCTCACAAGCTCTGTCAGCTGCCTTTGACCCAAGAGTGCCAGCAGCCTTTGTTGCAGCTACCCCCTGCTTATGGAGGGTCAAGCAGCCTTTCAGTTCGTGCTATGGAGAGACCTGTATAAAAGCCAGGTGTAGAACACAGCTCCCAGAGCGTAGCCAACAGATGCAGCTTGTGCAGAGAAAGGACCCTCATCTGAGGTCAGACCAGCTTAAATGTTCTCAGTTATGGTGGTGATGCACCACAGGGCCTGTTGCCCAGCAAATGTTGGAGCAGCTATTGCTGTCAGGGCAGGGGCTTTGACCCAGACACAGCTTCACATCGTCAGTGCAGTCCCCCATGTCCTGGGCTGCAGGAACTGCCTGAAGGCAGGAGAAATGATCCTGGTCCTGCAGGTAGTGTTGGAGAGCTATATAGCCAGGTGGAGAAGTTGAAGGAGGAAGTCAGTAGGCTGCATATCAGCAGAGAGGGTAAGAGAGACAGGATCTTCTCTGAGATGTGACAACTTCAAGAACCCCAGAACCCGACTGCAGTGAAGTCTGCAGAGTCTGTCCTTAGAACAGTAAGTGCAAGCTCTGGGGAAGGTTAAGGGTGGAAACTGGTGACTCCAGCTCCACATGAAGGTTTGCAACTATGGGGCAAGTTTACTACCCTCAAAGCTGAGCAGGAGCTGAGTAAGCTTTCAAGTAAAGCATCTGGACCAACTGACACTGCACCATGCAAGACCATCAGGAGGAAACAGAGGGTAATAGTAGTGTGTGACTGCTGCAGGGAACAGTCACAGCTTTTTTGCCTATGTGACTGCAGAACTAGAGAGGGGTCCTGGTTGAACCTCAGATTGAACCTGAGCCAGCAGTGTTCCCTTGTGGCCAAGGAGACTAATAGGATCTTGGGTCGCCTTAGAAGTAATATTGGTAACAGGGTGAGAGAGGTGGTCCTTCTGCTCTATTCAGTACTGGTAAGGCCACACCTGGAGTGCTGTGCCCAGTTTTGGACTTCCCAGTATGAGACAGAGTTACTGGAGAGAGAGTAGCAAAGGGTCACTGATGATTACAGGACTGAAGCATCTGTCCTGTAAGAAGAGGCTGAGAGAGCTGGGCTGCTTTAGCCTGGGGAAAACTCATCCGTATGTACAGATATCTGAAGGGGGAGTGTAAGAAAGATGTGTGTAAAGAATTTGTCTTCATGCACATGTGAAGATGAATAAAGAAGAATAAGACTGGACAACTTGTTTGTAAGGATACAGGGATGTATGGAACTTGCATCTTAATTATATGTTGTTACTCGCTCGCTTCAGCAGCAGTAAGCATGTAAGATAAAAAGCCAGCTTCAGCTTAGATCTCTTCCATATTTCTTTATGGCGATCCTGCAATAAAATACTGTCCCTTGTAAGCCTTCCCTTACAACTTATAACTCAAACACAAAACAGTGTTTTGCGTTATTTATGTGCAGTCTCTTGCCTTAAGCTATGCAGAATTTTTGTGAGCATTTTTAGCTGGGTATCAGTTCATATAATCTTTAGCAATCAAGTTTTAAAGTATAGGAGGAAAACATAACAAATCATTTATGGGCAGGTGTTGTAAAGTGTGTAAAGAAAAGACTTTGTCAGTTTTGCGAGCTCAGGACAGGTATAGGTGGTGAGGGTGGTGACTGACTTCTAGTTAATGTGCAGTTCTCTAGTAACAGTTTTAACTTTTTTTTCTCTTCCAGTCATCTGTGCTAGTAAAATAATAGACATTTTCAGGCATGGTATTGTCTAACTGCTTTATGCTGAGTGTATGCAGTGTACTCTAACAGTACGCCTAGAGGAGTGTGTGTGTTGTGGGGGTTTTTATGCTGTCTGGTTTGTTTGCTGTTTAATTGTTGAGGCCTTTTGATACATAGAGAAGTAGATATGATAGGATTGGAAAGAGTTAGTGACTGCTGCTCTCTGAATTAAGAGGAATATAGATACAGAATAATTACTGGAAAGGTTGAAATAAAACAACTTGATGCTTGATGCAGCCTGGAGTAGGACACCTGTACAACCTGCGGCTGGCCTGTTCCCTGTGCTCTTTAGAAACCTCTAAATCCTTTAAATTAGTCAAGTTAAATTAATGTTACAATACACACGGCAAGTCTGAGTGTTCTAAGTTCTCAGTTGTGGATTCAAAATTCACTGTGTTTGGACAGCTCTTAACTCTATTCCTGTTTGTTTTTCTTGGTTGACTTTGTGCTTCTTCAGAGTACCACCATAAAAGATAACTGGTTTAGCACAAGGAGTATAAGGTTTTGAAAATCTCAAAGATGTGACAATGCTGTAGCATTCTGAATTCCAAAAACGTATCTTGGAATTTCCTCTTTGACAGAGTGAAAGAATGGCTCTAGTGAATGTCTGGCTGCCTTTATTTCTTCCATCTGCTACTAATAAAAGAAGACTTCCTTTGAAGCTTTGGATATATAAAATTATTGGTAATTACATATTAGCTCATCCTAATCTTATGAGGATGCCAGGCTCTCTTAAAACATTGCCTGTTGTCATTCAGGCACGAGAATTACTTGTTGATTATTCATGAATATGAGGAAGAGCATTTAAAGGGAATTTTTAATGTTTTTCTATTAAAAATTGAATCAAAGCCGTGATGCTCTGAATTGTATGAAGGGCAAACAGCTTGAAGAATGATTGTCAGGCAGTTTGGCGAAGAAATACTTTATTTATCTATTTAATTTTCAGTTGCGAACTTTCCACATGGGAATTAGAGATAGATGAGCAACTGGGAGCCGACGTGTTGGGTATTGGTTGCCAGAGATTTTGCCAAACCTTTTTTTTGTGGACAAGCTATGGACACTGTGAATCTTGATAATAAGAACTGAGGTGAAAATCCTAGACAGCAATGGAGTTTTTTTCCTCAGCAGACTGCAGAACAAACTACCTGTTGGTTGCAGAAGGCATCTAGAAATACCTGCCAGTCCTGTCAAATATTTGATATCAACCAGAAGTATCAGGATGAGAAGTTCTGTTTTAAGTAAAAGCTTCTGAGACTTGGGAGGGCAAAAAAAGCAACTAGTGATGGTGATGCACATCATGCATGGTAGTATCATAACTCTGCTTTGCCCACAGTAACAAAAAGGCAGTGATACTTAAGTTTATATTTTTTGCCTCCTAAGGCAGTCAGAACTCCCAGAGATTCCCATAGCTGGCTATATTCACCAACTTGATGCACGTGTGAAAGTGTGTGAAGCAGCTCTTAGCATTTGGCTCACATAGTGTGTTTAAACTTTGGAAGCAAAATTTATTTTCCTCTGGAGTTTCTCTTTTTGGAAATTGGTTTTTAAAGATTTTATTTTGATTCCTATGTAACCTCATAGGTTTCTGAAATGCTGTGCGTCTCCCATGTCTGTGTGAGCAGTGGCTTTGAATTCATAGTATATGCTGTTATTGTATATATAGGTATCTTTAATATTTTTTTATATGTAATTGTTGGGATTTTTTTTGGGAGGGAAAAACTCAGCTGCAGCAATATCTTGTTTTTAATCTCAGCACTTGTCACAGGTGTGGGATAACAATAAAAATACTGCATCTTACATCACTGCACTCTGCTAGGGCTCTGCAATGTACATGCAATATCTCTGCAGCATGTAAAGGCTTTAATAAGAGAAAGTCAATGAGCCTCATGTACCTTTTATAAAACACGACGTAAGGCAATATAATTAAAACTAAACTTATTTCCTGTGGTGAAATTAACTTACAGAAATGAAGGTGTTTGTTTATTAAATAGGATCTCTGGAGTTCTCGCCTTATTCTTACCCCTCCTGGGAAGGCTTTGATTGCTTGCTTCCTTTTTCTTGCCTGCTTGCTGTGTAATTTAAAACTGATATCTTCCTTTGGGAAACAAAATTTGATTGGAGAACAGCCTGCATCACTAGCTAAACAAATTACCAATGTTTTACTCGCTTTTCTTTCCCTGTTCTTCCCCCTACCCCTAACTGGGAAAAAAACCCCAACAACAAAGAAAGTAGTGTGCAGAGGTTTTAGAAACATAGTAGTGCAGAGTAAGTTGCTTTTCAGTAACAAGGAGGACCTTTTCTTTCTGGGTAGGTGAACGCTTTTTTAAGTAGCAAAAGGAGATAGCAGGTGATTGCTTTTTTATTGGTTTCCTGTGACCAAGTCCTCTGGTGGTCGTTGTTGGTATCCTGGCATGTGAGCTGACTGGGTGAAGCTGTTTTATGTTACACGGCATGTAATTTATGGAAGGATTGAAGAGATACCTGAAATCGGTGTTGCTAGCTACTTAGCTTAGAGTGGCCAGCAGTGTCTTTACCGTGATGTATTAAAATACAAAGCAAATGCAGCAGAGTTTTGTTTGCTTTGTTAAGAAAAACAAGTATCAAGTATCAGTGAGTGGCTAAAAGAATGATTATGGCCAAAATCAAGAAAGGACATTTGTTTCTTTGCGTGCACAGTTTCTGCTAGTATGACTATGCAAGCAGAAATTTTCTTTTCATGTGGAAATATAAGATATACGGGCAAAATCACACTTTCATGCTCAAACTTCAGTTGAATGAGTTTGAACCTGGATCCTGTAGGTATCCAGTCTGTATGGTTTGGATTTCTAATACAGACAGAAGAATAGCTAGTCTTTTAATAATGACTTAGTAAAGCATATTTTTATAATCCTCTCTGCATAGGCACAAAGTTGAATTATTTTAATTTTAAAGTCCTTACAAGGCAGTAGTAACCTGTAACTGACCTGGAAGATTTTTATATATATATTGCCTACCACTATACACTGTCTAGATAGAATTATTCATTAATATATTGTTTCTTTGCTGTACCGTGGTTTTCCAGATTTTAAAACTGAGAACAGTTTAGAACATGCATTGAACACTCTGAGCCACTAAAGTTTCATGGTCTAACAGGAAAGAGAATCTCTTGGGTTTTTTCCTAGCAGTGATTATTGAAATTGTGCTGGAAAATTCACGAAATAAAAATCGGCAACTAGGACTTCACCATGCAGTGAGTAGATGCTTTTATAATGCTAATATTTAGAAATGGACTGACACTGCACTGTATCTTTTGGTGTAAGTGAAGAAGTCCTTTATCATAGTGATACAGGGCAGCATTTTGACCGTGTCAGTGATTTTTGTGGAAGCAATATTATCCTATTTGTTACCTCCTTATCTGCATCAGTGATACCTGTGACAAGTTCAGTTCTAGTGTTATGTGAAACATTATTTGCCATATGCTTTTTGATCAGATAGGAAAATGAAGAAACAATCCAAGTTTTGATTTTAAACTACTTTAATGCACAATCTCAGATATACTGAAGAAGCGCACACTAGAGATGTGAGCGGGAGATGCTGGTTTACTTCACTAAACAGGAAGAAAGTTTAGGAGACATCTGGGTTTTCACAGTATGGAAACGGTAGGGCAGCTTCTTGGTTGTCCATTGATCTGTGTGTTCCTACTACATGAGGAGTAGGTAACTCTCGGTGAGTATAGTGAAGTGGAAATATTTGGCTTTTCTTTGCAATTCATCTGTCAGGAGTTAGTAATATTTTCTGCCTCTGAACAAGTATAAATTGATGGCTTCAAATTAATAGTAGGCATTTACTTCAGATTATTAGTATGAAAATTTTGTTTGAATTTACTCCTCACATTGCATATTGTCGGAACAGAATGGAAACTAACAGTACAAAAAAATAGCCTCTTATGTTTGGATCACTTAGTCTAAAACATTATCTGAAAGGTTTGGGCTTACTGACATACAATTTCCATTAATTAAACAGTATATGATTCTGAAATGCTGTCATAAATACTTGTTTCCTTCCATAAGGTAGCACATCATATGAATCTCTAAGCAAGAATCTATCTAATTGCTACCTAAAGTAGTTCTTTCATAAAAAGATGATTTGGTTTTGCCATGGTCTTGAGTTGACCAAAAAGCACTTTGGCTTGAACTTTATAGGGACTATCAAGAGGAGCCAAAGTGACATTAAAAGTTTCTCAGTGGAAGTTAAAAAGCCTCCTTAAACTTTGAAAACCATACAAACTACTGTACTTCTTTCCATGGCCCTTGAGTATTTTATTGTACTGCTTTGTAAGGTTTGTTGTGTTTTGTTGTTGGCTTCTCCTCCCCCCCAGTTTTGGAGAATGGCAAGGGAAATAAGCATTAAAGGAATTTTTAAACTGAGTGAAAGTCCTTCTGCAAGGGCGCTGAAGAATAAAGAGTAATGTTTTATAAGATCTCTTTTTCATTCTGGTATGCATCTAAAGCTTCTCATCTTATGCCTTTAATATCTTTATTTTGCAGTTGTTTCTCAGTTACAACCTGGAGTAATACAAGTTTTCCGTGGGCTTATAACTTCCTTACTGTGCACTTTTCAACTTTTATGGATATGTAATTGCTAAAGAAGTTAATTTTTCTCCTTATGGAATGTGCCGTTGATGGTTTTATAAAGTGTGTCCTCTCATTTTAAAACAGTTAGTCCTAAGAAATGTAATTGAATAAAATTAAATTCACTTGGGAGGTAAACACCAGGGATGGAGAAGAGCTATTTAAACTAAAGGACAATATTGGCACAAGAACTAATGGGTGTAAGCTGGCTATGAATAAAATCAAGCTCTGAATTAAAAGAAGGTTCCTAATTGTTAAGCAGTGAGGCTCTACAGTGGTTTTTCAATCAAAGTGAAATCATAAGCACTGTTAGGAAGGAGGCTGATTGCCTTATAAAAAGCATTAAATTATGCAGTTTTTGTCATGGTTGGGAACTGGACTGAAATTCGGAGGTCTTTTCCTGCCCTGTAATCCTAAAAAGTGTGTACTTTCCGAGATACTAATTTACAAGTCAGAGACTTGTATGTCCTGATGGATGCATAAATCCTGGGCTTGGAGAAGAGAAGGCTCCTGGGAGACCTCAGAGCAGCTTCCAATGCCTAAAGGGGCTGACAAAAAAGCTGGAGAGGGGCTTCTGACAAGGTCCTGTAGGGACAGGACAAAGGGGAATGGCCTCAAGCTGGTAGATTAGATAGGAGGAAGATAGAAGCTGGAGGTTTCTTGCATTTCAGTTCTCTGAGCTTACATGAAGAAAGGTTTATAATTCTTTAGCGGACAGTGTATGTGGAAGTAAAAGAACTGCCTCCTCAGTTTCCCCCTGCCCTATTGCCACGACTGCTATTTAATACATACCAAAATATCCCTCTCGAAAAGTGCACTAAGGTCAGTTTTCTTGGCTAGCTTAACTGTTGCTTGAGTGTTAAATATTACTGTAAACCTGAAGTGAAATTTAATGTTTTACATCTGTATCTAAGCCTGTTATCTTTTCCTGTATCTACATTAAGTATTTAGATAAAGAGAAATACACTAGCAAGGTAGTGGAGAGTTTTTCCTCGTTAAAAGTGTGTGTACCCTTATTTGTACAGTTGCCCATTCCAGCGATTTGTACTGCCTCTCATGCAGGCTGGTGTAAATGAATTGCTATCCATTCAGCTACATGATGCCCCCAGATCATATTTCTGAACCAGTATGCACTAAACTTAATTTTTCTTCCTGCTTTAATTCTGTACTGAAAACTAACTAGCTCCTGAGTTGCTGTCATGCGGTAGACTTCAAGGAGAATGAGCTGTCTTGCAGGTGCTTGAGAAGTGACAATCTTTTCATAGTCTTTTCTAACTCCTCATGCAGTTCTGGCATCTTCATTTTCTGTGTTCATGTTTTTTTTACTCTTTTTGACCTTTCATGCTAGCCCCAAAATGTCAGGTTATTTCATGAATTAGCCAGAAAGATAATGCTAGTAGTTTTTTGTTAAGTTCCTATTCTTGTCTTCTGTATCATCCTTGGACTTAGTTTGACAATTAGTGCTACACAGATTGATGGAGTCCTTTCAGAAAGTTGTACTGTGGAAACTGAATTGGTAGCTGTTTAAAGCAGAAGTTCCATCTCACCATCAGGAAATGTGAAAAATAACCCATCTGACCACTTAGAAATGGACTCTGGAAGCTTGGTTGTACATGTTTGTAGTGAATCTATATATGAACGTGTGTCAGCTGAGAATCTGATGTAATGAGTTTAATCCGGAAGGTTTCCTTGAGTCTTATCCATAATCTTGAGCCGCTGCTTGCATGTACTGCTGTCAGGGGATGGGAGAAGGCCTGTTGTTACTTCAGTATGTTAAGAAGAGCATGCTCCTTGATGAAAATGTGTTTTTATTTTGTTAGTCTATGTTAAGATTTGCCTGTGTATTAAAGGTGCACTCCATTAACCTTTCACTTGCAGAGCTGGATCAGAATCTGGAGTGGAGCATCAGAGGGGCCTTTCAAGACCAAGTTGAAAGATTCCCTTGTGCAGTGTATGAAAGGCTGGCCGTATGCCATTTGACAGTTGCTTTGATCATATTTTTCAGTAGAGAATATGGTTTTTATAATACTAGACTCTTTACAGGTATTTTCAATAAGCTATTGTGAGTGAAGCAGATAAGCACAGTAACAGTCTTTGAATGTCCATTTGATTTGTCAGTGATTATTGTGCGGGTTTCATTCTGAAGTAATTTTGTTCACCAAAACCGGTGTCTAATTAAATCAACTAACTACATAACATATTATATTTAAAAAAAAAACAAACAACAAAACACCTTATTTCCCTTTCTATAAAAATTGAGTTTAGGAATAGAGTCCACATTCATGTCTTACTTACAATTGTAAATGCACATTTTTCATCAGTATTTTCTGACAGGTTAGTATTGGATTTAGGCCCAGAAGGTTTTCTGCAGATGCGAGGTTTCCAGAAGCTATTGTTTTAGTGATTTTTCACAGTGTATTATAAATGGCTTGTTTTCTTTACTGATTTCTCTTCATTTTATTCTATCTGAAGACATGCTCTGCAGATTAGTGTATTCCTACTGGGTCCAGCCCCAGTTAGTTTAGCCTTTTGTGAGCTGCGCTTGTTTTTGATGTGGTGAGGGACTATGGCTTTGAGTAGCACTTCATGTTTGGAACTAAAGATTTATAATCTGTGCAGTTGTCATTTGCCAGTCTGGCATAAACACACAGCGTGCTTTCTCCTCTCGTGGTAATAAATAACCTTGAGGATATAGCATTCACTTTCAAGCATGTCTTAGTAGTTTATAGTCTTCAACAGACATGCTTGAAGATGTTTTTTGTAACTTTTGAGTGATTCTTGATCACATTTGTGAACTGTGTGATAATGATTTACATCACTACACAGTAAAATGATTTATTTAAAAAAGTAACTTCTTAAGTAAAAGAGGGTTGGGGGAAATTGCTTCCGTGGTGTGACTTTTTTTTATCAGAGTGAAATTTATTAATGATACAGACATAACAAAACTGTTATAAACCAAAATTGAAATTAAAGAAACAGAAAATTAGGACAAAAGAGTGGAAGGGAAGAAAAGGGCTTTTGGAAGTATGCATGACCTAGCTTTGTTCCTGCTGCTACTGGTGATTAAGTTCTTTAAAGGAATAATAGGAATTTTACTGTGAATGAGTGAAGGGGTTGGTTAACTTAAGCTTTTAACTCAGCCTGAATGCATAGAAGTCTCATCGTCTATGAATATTTATCAGTTGTGGAGTTTCTTAATCTTGGGACAGGTTAGCTTCAGGAAGATAAGAACATACAGTATTCATCAGCATCTAGCCTGAGACAGAGCAGATAGAGTTTCTTTTACACAGGTTGTGGGTTTTCTTCATCAAAGAATCACAGCATTTTCATATATATCTTAAAATACATGTAATTTTGTATCTACCATTTGTCTACGCTACAAACTCATTGAGTTTCTCTTTACATTTTCTAGTGGGATCTTGATCTCATTTGAGCGTTAGGTGGCTGTAAGGTCAGGTGAATACAAGTTGGTGGGATGTGACTTCAGCTGGATACAGATGCCCTTATGTTACAAACATCATGTGTAGTTTCTGTGCTGCTGTTTACTGGAGTGCATTATTTCTCATGCAAGTTTATTTTTAAGTATTAAATGGAGGGCCAACAAGCCTTTTGGATATAGAAAGTTTCTGACAATGTTTGTAAGGAGTGTTTGCACTGTCTTTTCTCTCCCAGAGACTGTACTTTGCAGGATGTTATATCCATTGTACGTTGGGGAGCAGCAGGGACAGGAGGGAGGGAAGACCTAGTAGAGTAGTTTACAAGGTATTCAGAAACAATAGAAAAGTAAGTGCCGTAACAGACAGACATTCCAAACTGATACTGGAGAAAACCATTTGTTCCTTAAATGCTAGGTAGAGGTTTTTTTCATACCTGTTTTCTTCTTGAAATGCTTCCAGTTCCGGTGAGTGGTAGCTTTGGTTACCGGTAGTGTAACTGGTTGACAGGCATATTAGGGCTAGTCTAAGATTAAACTTTTGTGGGAAACTTTTCTACAGAAGAATCCCAAACCCCAAGGAACCCTCTTGCCCCTTTTAATAGGTTGTAATCATACCTTGATGTGTTGACATGTTAACTTTGTCAGAAGTTAAGGTTTCTGTTTTCCTACAAGTTATTTTGTGACTAGGGCTGATAGACTATTGCATTATTTTTCAGTGGCTGTGAAGATGATTTTGATAATGACCATCAAAAACATTGATAGTGGTAAAGAGTAGGGTATAGATAGAATAGATAGTTGTACATAATGTTCTAGTATCTGAAATTAACTGTGCACGTTAATTTCTTTTTTTAAAAAGTTTTCTTAGAAAACTGTTCAGATAATTATAATTGCAGTCTAAGTGGTTCTGGCTCTGGTTTTCTTAAATTAGGCATTTTAAATATGTATGTCTAGTAATATATCATTATGGAATATGAGAGCAAACTGGATGTGGAGGGATGGATGCAGTGCTTCTGAGTGCTTATTTTCTCTTTGGGAGTAAATCAATATGTTTAGTAGACTCAGTCTGAATCAAAAGGTAGAGTTGAATTCTTTGCTGAACAGACTTTTTTTTTAATTTTATATAAAAGACCCTGGTTTTGTTTTAACATAAATTGTCAGCTTGACAGCTGATAGTCAGAATTGACTATTTTTCTCTATAAGTAATGTTTATTACATGTTACTGGTTTTAAATACGTGAACTGAAGGTATTTGCATATGGCTTACTCTCCAAATGTCTAAACAGGTCAAATGCTAAGAATATAATGTATCCATGCAACAGACTGTTTTGCATGGCTAATGCTTGTTCTAAGCACAAAGGAGTGTCATAGATCTTTTGGGTCATTGAACAGAGTCCGGTCTGTCACAAGCAACAACATTTCTATAACAATTTTGCACATTGGTGAAGCTTCAAATTGGGTTTTCAGTTTTGTACATGGGCCTCGGAGACTGGCTTGTTGAGAATCTCTTCTGTGTAGTCCAGTCTTGTCCCTTCCGTCTGTTTGTCTTGTCCCTTCCGTCTCTTTTTGTATGTATCCTTAATATCATTCTCCCTAAGCAAAGCTCTGTCAAAAAATGTTTGCTGAATAATGAATATTCATGTAAACTCAAGAATTTCATTTAAAAAGAACCCCTCAAAGGTCAAAGGCCTTCTTATTTCTTCTCTGTGGACTCTTTCAGTAAGGTGACATGTGCTGCTGATTAGGAGGAAAACCTGTAGTTTATTTCACAGTTATGCTGACATTTGCTGTGTTTCATTTTGCTTGGGAATTGTTTGATGCTTTGTCTGTGACAAATTCATCTAGCTTTGAGTGGTCGGAAAGTTTTCTCTAGATAAGAAAAGTTCACGTAAATAATAAAATAGATTTTGATGCTGATGACATAGTGTATTAATACAAAATCACTTCTCTGATACTGTTAAGAGCAGCTGTAATATCTAATAAGAAACATGGCACTGAAATAGACTTCCACAATTTTAGCAAGCTCTTGAAACTACCTCTGTTCACCGTGATGGTAATGTGGCAGGATTTGTGTGGGTATGTGGTGGTTAGCTAATTCTTTTTAAAATTCAATGTCTCCACATTAGACCACTAAATTTATACTACTATGTGGAAATGTATGTTTTCTTCAGTACCAAACATTTTAACTACGTCTTGGATATATGGAATCAGAAGCAGCTCTAATGTGTCTTGTAGGTGTTAAAAGTCTCAGCTGTCCATTTCTCAGCTATCCCAAGTTCCATATTTCTTTTGACAACTTTTGTAATGGTGTCTCCTATTCAATGTGGAAAAATAAAAGGTCTGGAAACTGGCCTTCAGCATGGAATAAATGCCGTTAAGACTGCTAAGGGAAGAGGGATCCGACGATGGTGGAGCTGCCTAATCTTGTTTCTGCCAGAGGGAAGTTAAGGTGCAGGAGAGTGGGTAGCATTTTTTTTACTGTTATTTATTTATTTATTTTCATTTTGCTCTTGGCCATTTAAGAAGACAGTCGAGTATCAGTTTGTGCAAAATGAAATTAGCAGTTCTGACAATGGCTAGTTTCTGTGAAAATATCCTTGCTGGTTCTCCTGCAGAGTAGCTTCAGTAGCCTGCCTTCCCTAACTGTTCTTAACAGCGTGAAACCTGATTTTAGCATGTGGAAGCAGACTTTGTCACAGCGGGGACAAGGAAATATGCATGTGTAACTGCAAAAAAGCTGAAGGAGTCCCAAATCACTGCGGTCTCTGCAGGGTCCACCTTTATGCTTCAGTAATTTTTCTATCAGTTAAGATAACTGCATCGACATAATGGAGTTCTTACATACTGATTTGGAGAGAGAAGTCTTAAGATTAGAAGGGGAAAAATGAACAGTGTGGTGAAGAATTGAAAAGGAAATGCTTAAAACTGAGATCTGTGTGACCTGCATGACATACATGTTGTAATTACACACTGTTACACAAAATAAGATACATAGATTGTGTTTTTACAGGGAAAAGTGAAGTCCACAAATTTTCCTCAGCTGCATTTTGAGTTTAGGTTAATTTGGGTAAATACCAGATAGTAAAAGACTGTGCGTTCAGTCTAAAAGTGTTATGATTTTATTCCCCCTAAATTCTAATTAGGACTTTTCTGAAAGCATTAGGTGAAAGCAACATGATGCTATTTTTGTTTTAAAATGTGTAACCAGGTTTTCTTAACAGCTCATATTTGCTTCCAGAGAGACTATTTAATACAGCTGCTCAGTAGACAAATACTTGCATCTAATTAAATCCTGAACCAAAGAGGAAATAGCAGAAGCTACTGTACATTTTGTCATTACTATAAAGACAAATAAAAATATTTGAGGTAATAGAAGGCAATAGGGAGCCAGGAGTGTGGTGTTTATTTTTCTGCCTTTCTTTGCTACTTTATTAAATAGTCTCCATGAATAGAGCAGGACGTCTGGCAGAAGAAAGGGAGTTTGTAGAGGTGAATATTTTGTACAGCAGTAGGGAAATCCATGTGTTGAAATGATGTAAATATGAAAATATGAATCTGAGCTCTATGGGCTATTTTGATGCACAAAGGTGTGCCTTTGTAAGTACTGCCTCCCCCCCCCCCCCCCGATTTCCTACCAAAACATATAGGTTTTTGACTGTGGTCGAAATCATAGGTTTTGATTAATACCCATATGTATGGTGTTCATCTAAGTGCAAAGAAAACTGTTTTAAGTAGCTAAGTAAATTCAGTTAATCTGTTTTCTTCTGTGCAGCTGCACTAAATTTGTAAAGTATTGGCATCATGCTACGTTTCGGAATGCAGCTCTTTTGGGTGTTTTAAGCTGAACAAAGCATTGGGAAGTTGTTTCTGAGTTTTCAAAGTATAATATCCCAACCCTGGTGATAAATAAGGCTTTCTACTTGGTACTTTGCTGAAAGGGGCGATACAGTCAAACACTGGAAGTGTTCCTATATACCATACTTTAGTAGCATCACAGCAAATTTCATGTCCTTACAGTTCATTTAAAAGAAATTCAGAGTGCAGCAAGCAGCTTTGAATAAGTCTCAAAATACAGTATTGTGAATGGAAATAAAACAAGTTGAAGTAAAACCCTGACTTGAAGTGGGAAATGCTACTGAAGGGTAGTAGTATGTGTTCATACCAAGAAGGCTGCTGCTGTAATGGGAGGAAGATATTTTTCAAGGTGAATATGTTTTAAAGCAGTGGGGGAGGCTCTTACAGAGTAGACAGCCTTAGACGTAAGTATTTACTGTTGTTGATTCTGAAACATTACAGCAGTTCTTTATCCTGAAACAGAAACAAGGAGTTTCTTACCTGCTGCTGTGGGGCAGCTATGGATTTTTTGAGTGCTTCACTTGAAGTTCTGGAGTTGTGCTATGCAGTGAAGTCGGTAGGAATTTTAATACTATGAATGTAGGAGTGCTAAGCAATAGGCAATAAGACTAGGATTGGGTAGAGTACAGTGGCAAAATATTGATCTTTTTATGTTGGGTTTCTGTGGCAAAGTTTTGGTAGCCGGGGGGCTGTCTATGTGGCTTCTGTGAGAAGCTGCTTCTAGCTTCCCCTGTGTCCAATGGAGCAAGTACCAGCCGACTCCAAATCAGACCCACCGCTGGCCATCAGTGACAGTGGTAGTGCCCCTGGGATAATGCATTTAAGGGTGGGTGGGGGAGAAAACCTGAGCAATTGCGTCTGGGGAGAGGAGTGAGAATATGTGATGGGAACAGCCCTGCAGACACCAAGGTCAGTGCAGAAGGAGGGGAGGAGGTGCTCAAGGGCACTGGAGCACAGATTCCATG
>JBCJKH010078251.1:7759-53124 GCA_039877255.1 Loriculus beryllinus
ATACTCCTGTGGTTTACCAGTAGTTGTTGTGGTTCAAGAATGGTTGGAAAGGCTTTCGAAAGGTCAGGGAAATCCAGCTACAGAATATATGATAACAGAATAATGTAGGTATTCTCAAGATACATCACCTCACATGTCCGAAGACACTGTAGATAAAGAGAATCTCTTCTTTCATGGGAAATGTGAGAGAAGTGCATTAAGCACAGAAGCTGAGCTTACATAGAGGGATTTTAAATCAGTGTGAGTATGCATGTGTTGCTTCTTACGAGCCTGAGAGAAGGTCAAACACTTACATGAAGTGATAGGTGTAATATCCACTGTCAGGCCAGTTCAAGTTAAAGCAACGCCATAAATCTGGGTCACTCATTTCTGCGGTCTCTACAAGGCTGGACTGTTGGCTGTTGCTCTATGAAAAGGGAAACTGGAAAGAAGGCGTGAAGGGAGATCCTTATTCTGATAAAGGGAGCATACAGTCCTGTTGCCAGTGCTGTCCCAAACACTGAAAATAAGGCAAAGACAGGAAGAGAAGCCCCAGCTTTATTTCCACTGTTCTGCCATTGGCTTGTCTCATCTAGCTTGTCGTTTGGTGATGTATCTTTCCATGAAGCCTGTAGTACTCAGCAAATCTAGAAAGAGAGCTTAGAGATCATTTAAAGCTCTTCTGCAAGGTGACCAATGGGGTGGACTGTCCCTTCACAGGCAGCTCAACCCATGAGGTTCTTGAGGCAGTGCTGGACATATGCTGCAGGAAGCAGTGTGTTTCCCTTGTTTAGCACATTGGCAGGTGGGACAATAACTTAATAAGAACAGTGTTGAGTGAAGAGATGCACGGCACTGTAGAATATTTCAGCAGCAGATAGATAAACGGCATGCCTGGCTTTGTCTGCCAATCTGTGTGCAGCGATGTCCGGGTGTGAATTAAAGTTTAACTGCATTCCTGTCCTGCCCTGCCAGTGGGCACAGAACTGCTAGGTATTAAATAGTGAACAAATCCTTCATTGTTGTCATATTCTATAACTTACAGGCGAGATATTTTCATCCCTGGATGTCTCTGGTCTACACCGGCATATTTGAGCAAACTCCTTCATGCAGTTCCAGTTTTCTCCTTCACTCAGGAGAACCAGGGGAAAGGAGGGTAACAAGGTCACCAGCAAATGCACACCTGCCTGCTAATGAACTGCAGCCAAAATCAAACAAAATCTAAAGGCCCAGTCTTCTGGAATGAAAACGTGTCCTGTAGCAGACATGCTGAGCGTGGTGTGCCTGAGATACTGCCAGTGGGAAGCAGGGAAGGCTGCTCTGTCCAATAATTTCTTTTCTTTCATTTTTTGTTTTGTTGCCTTGTTGGCAGCATTGCTGGAATGTACTTTAAATAACCGAAACTCCAGCTGTTGCAATGGAATTCTTTGAATTACATGCCCCAAAAGAAAAAAGTGGTATCTTGAGTTCAGATCAAGTGCTCTGGTGTGCTGAAATCACATAGGTGCATGTCAATGTAACCCTTGTATTTAATACTCACCATTGTTTGCTGCTCATTTAACCTTTATTTGAGGCTGCTTCCAGATCAGAGCTGAAACTGCTGTAGCCGCAACTGTTTCATGTGTATTTCAATCCTGATCACTGTGGACGTGAATGTAAATCTAAAGACCATGTTTCATGCACATTATAAAGCTATCTGGGGAAGCTTGAACTGTTGTAACATATATATGTCAGAACTCCAAGTACGCATTTGTCTGGAAAGATGCTTTTATGTGGTGGTAACTGCAGTTACTGGTGAACAGATTGATTTCTCAGTGTATGGATTTTGCAGATAGTGACATAATGCTCTTTATCGTCACTGCAAAAATTGGCAACACTGCCTGTAGCTAGAATGGACTGATGTGGTGTCTGCTGCAGCAACCTGTATCTGAATCCAGCCGTGTCCTGGCATACTGTAGTTTGTATAAAAGTCAGCCAAACCACGTTCTCTAACAGAGATGGAGGAGAATTGCATTATAACATGACCCCAGACATAGTTAACCAACCTATGTGCTTGAGGATTTAGTATGTCTCTATACATCTCTTTGAATTCTCAAGAGTTAACCCTCAGCCAGGTTTACACCTGCAGTGCTGGGTGAGTATAGCTAAGGGTAGCCATGTCTTCTTGGAAATGTCATATTCCACGCTTTCCAAAAGAGCAGGATGAGGATGGACCACTGCTTGATGCAGATGCTGGAATTATTACTACTGAAGCAGAAATATTTGGTGAACATCTATGTTTTGTATTTGGAAGACACAAGATGGTGTATTTGTATCACATGAGAAGTACAAAGTAGTTTCCAAACTCTTAGTAGCTATGGCATATGTTAAACAAATTCTGCTAGAGATAAACATCTTAAATTCACCAAGCTTGCAAGACTATACCCAGCAAGAATGTGAGAGCCCTAATGTTACTCCGCTATTAAAAGTTGACAAGTATGATTGCTCCAGTTACTTTATGCTGGTTAGTTTGACAGGAGTGACAAACAAAATAATGGCAGTTATATGGGATTCTGTTAATACTTGAAATGTAAGAATACGTGCCAGGCCACATGGGCTTCATGCCAGGCCACATGGGCTGTGGAAACAATAGATTTGTCACATCTCTTTGATGAAAATATGCTTAGTTGATAAAGGGAATGGTGCAAATGTTGCCTTGAGTCCAGCACAGTGTCAGCACCTCACAGGCTGAATGGATTAAGGAACTGAGCAGCTGCAGTAATCATTAAAGGTGTACTGTAATCATTAAAGGTGTACTGCCATTCAATTAAAATGCCTTTTTTTCCTTTTGGGGTTGTACAAAGATCTGTGCCTGGCACGATTTAGCATTTTTATTGATCATTTCCACCCAGTAACTGGATTAAGAAGTGGATGGGACACTAGAAAGATCCCTTAATAACTAGTCAAAATGCTTCAGCACTTACGTTGGTAGACTGTAAAATGCAGTTTCTTGAAGATAAAAATACTGCTTGTGGGCAAGCCAGGATACCAAATTAAAAGACAATTAAGTTTCCTGAGGTTTAGTCATCATAAATGTACAGAAGTGTACAAAAAGCTTTACAGACTACCAAAGAGAGATTATCAGGGAATCTCCAGAGTACAGCTTTGTTAGTGGACTGGAAATTGGGTGGTAACTTCTGCAAATGAAGATACAATGGGATACTTTAAAGGGAAACTTTAAGTGAGCAGTCTATAGGGTCCATTGCATTTTCCATAAGTATGTATTGCTCAGAAGTCTCTGATTCAGAATGTGTTATAATGGCACCAAAAAAATGAAAGCAGCATTGTAAAATTGTAGCACCAAATTTATAGACAAGTAACAGAGTATTTTTGATGGTTTTATTAATACCAGCCTACATACATATGTGGATATTTCACGGTCTTTTAAGAGAATTGAAGAAAATCTCTTTGATGGTCTTAATCCAGTTTTAAGAAGCTTTGTTTCATTAATTTCCTGCAGGCACCCCTGCAGATTAAATATAGGTAATTTCACCAAAATGTCAATAAATTCATTAATAAAGTTTTAGTATAGTTTACTTACAGAGAACTCTGAAATTTTAGTTTTTAACATAAAAGTCAGCGTGTTTCAGGGTACCAGTGTGTAATTTAATCATCAGGGGAGTTGTTTATATATTGAAAATTACTCTATATATTAAGAAAACCGAAGTAGCTCAATTTTTAGTCAGTGTTCTCGTTCAGAATCTCAATTAACAACAGCATACACCTGCAGTGCAGAGGTTTTCAGCTGAGACCATCTTTTTAACTTATTGTTTTACAGGGACAGTTTTGTGATTATTGCAATGCTGCTGATCCCAATAAAGCTCACCCTGTAACCAACGCAATTGATGGCACAGAGCGCTGGTGGCAAAGTCCTCCTCTTTCTATGGGCTTGAAGTACAACGAAGTCAATGTCACTTTAGATCTGGGACAGGTAAGTGCATGAGCTATTGGGTAAGGTTTGATCAAATCTTGCATTTATGTACAACTGGGAGAGATGTTTGAACTGATGATTTTAAATTCCAGCACCACAGCTTTTTTGTCTGGTTTATGTTCTGGTTGTTTTTTTTTTTTTTTTTCTTCTTTAATTTAAGTTAACTTTAAGAAAATGATAGCTTTCTTTCAGAAATTTTGATGATGCCACTGATGTCACACAGATTTACTGACTATGTGTGTTCTTGCACAGGCACTGTAACACTTTAACCTGAGGTTACCGACGACTGCTCAAATGATACTGGGGCTCTAGATTCCATTTCACATTCTCCTCTTCCATGGGCACAGAAAGAGCTTTCATGTTCTCTTACCATACACACATTTTGAGAATAATGTTTGGAGTCTGCTTTTGCCCTAGGGGTCCTTCTGGTTTTACTATCATCCAGTAAGATCTTCCTGATACACAGAAAAATACTGATAACATGGTCTAAAAGGAAAGGGACAGCAAAACCAGTGTATCATGGATTAATAATGTGACAGTAACACGAACACTCATATTTCCTGTGCAGGCAATAGCCAAGTAGCTAACAGTAAAGCCTCTGCTTCTGTATTTTAAGTCATAGGGACAGATTCTCAGCTGTCATAATTGTCATCCAGTGAAATTAGTTATGCTCTTCAGTTCACACCAGCTGAAAACATACTACTATAAATATATGCTAGGGACTGCAAAATACATGTGTACATATGCATGTATGTTTTAGACAGCAGTAACTGTTGACTGATTATGTAGGACAGGGTTTTTTGAATAGGCATTCAATTGAGTTGACTGCAGGGGAAAGAATTACTAAAGAAAATGTTTCTCTGTGACACTCATCTACCATCATTTTTGGGAATACAGATGCAAATTATTTTACATCTTCTATCTCATAGGATCTTAATGCTCCCGTCCCTCACATGACTGGGATGATTCTCAGTTTGCGGATACCTTAATTCAGAGTTTTTGGATCCAGTAAAGGAGCAGTGCAGAACGACCAGACAATTTAAGATGGAGAATATCAGTAGTTAAACTAAACTGCTGTGATTTTTGAATTTGTGTTTCTATTAATTAAATTAATAACATCTCTAATCATAGAATGCTTGTTTTCTTGGTTCCTTTCCTCCACTGTACCACAAAAGAAGGGGGAGCTGTGTAGAAGTTGATGAATTCCTAGGCCACAGTGTCCACATTAGCTTAGCACACAGGTTTTGGACCTTTCTCTGAGTTCTGTTGCTCTTTTTGTTACACTGTAGAGTTGACTAGTGTTGCATCCCCTTGTGCTTTGTGCTCCTGTGAAGTGAATTTCTCAGTCATTCTTTCCCAGGAAACTGTAGGGAAGTGTGCTTTTCAGGCTAGACATACAGAGTAGGGACACTGAATGCAGAGCAGGGTGTTATGAATAGACATGGGAAGGCAATCACCTCCCAGTAAAGCAAACCTTACTTTCTGCACTGCTTGCATCAGTCATGGTCTCCGTAAGATGCAGGTTTAAGTTGCAGGCTGTAATTTGTCTTGCGGTGTAGTTCAGCATATTTGTGACCAACACTTGTGCATCATCACCCACTTGTGTAGCACATTGCTCCATCCAAAACTTCTATTCCCATTGTGTACTTGTTAGCTACTTTGGAGAACCTACTGACAGACACCTTATCTTTTATATGTTCAGTAAACTTCTGAAAGACCTCCTTCCTTCAGAGGAAGGATACGAACTGGGTGACCTCTTCTCTTGGGGCTCCTTGGAGATCAACCACTATGTGCTGGAATTCTTGTAGTTATTAAAGGATTTCTTAGCATGAGGCTGCGTGTTTCTCTTTACTTTGGTACCACTTGAAAAGGCGATTCTGACCTTCCTGACTTGGAAATGAGGGAAACCCAAGACAAAGGACAAAATTACTTCAGGTCCTGATATCAGGAAGGGATCATTTTAGTTGGTTTATGGGTAAGGATTTAGTAGGATTCCTATGTTGTTGGTTTTGGTAGTTTTTTCCACTTCACAGATATTATCTCATATCTCTGTCGAGCCAGCTAAAGTTTAATCTTAGGATTTGTTTGAACTTGAGATCTACTTTTGACATTTTGCCTAGTATTTTCATAGCCCAAATTCATACAGTAGTGCACAATACTAATAATGAAGAAGAAGCTTAAGTTCTGTGGCAGAGTAAGTCTATTCAAGTGAGCTGATAAACACTGAGACCTCAATTCACATTGCCTTATTTCAGGGTCATAAAAATGAAGAGCTTAGTGTTTGTTAGTCATGCAGACTTTGTCAGTAGTTGACAGAGGCAGATATTTTCAGAATGCAATTCCCTCTCAAGTGAGCTGAAATGGAGGTTTTGGCTTTTAAGGAAGAAGTGCTCTTAGAGTTAGAAGCATGCTTTGCAGAACCACAGGCTGTTATACTGAAAATATAGTAGGGATGTAGTTTTCCTCTTTCAGCAGTCATCCTGTTCTTTATTTTGACATAATGCACCTTCTTTCTGCAAACAAAATATGGAATTATTTTTGCATGCACAAAACTTCACAAAAAGTAAAGTATATGTGTGTGCAGGGAAGCAATGAGTTGTAAGTTGATCATCAAATATTCACAATTAGAGGAAGCAGAACTTAGTGCAGTGTCAATAGCTTTTAATTTGCTGCATTCCTGCCATTATATCTTCAAGACTAAGAGCAGAGTCCCAGTGGAGCCTTTGCCATGGTCTGATAACAATATTTAATTGAATAGTTGCACTATGATGGAAGTTCGAGTGCTCACTACGATGGAGTTGGAACAGAGCACCCACCTGCTGCTGCTTCTGTTACACAAGAGCTAGGGGTGAATTTGAAAGTCAAAATCCCTTTGGGATGTCAAACTTCTTCTAGAAAAATGCTTATTTTGCTGTACTTTGTAGTATGAGAAAAAGCGAAAAACCTTAGAGCAAAAGGCCTGCTTTACCTCCATGTCTGACTTTCTGTACTATATTTACATTTCTAATCAATCACAGTCCTGAATAATTATAATGTTGATCCCTGAGGCAATGCCTATCCTGTTAACAGACCTGCTTATACAGTGGCTATTCCCAACTTGTTTAAAACATTTGTATCAAATGAAGTCTCGTTTAGTCCTTTAATTGATCCTGATTTTCCCAACGTAGTTTTTTAACATATTTTAAACTTCTGAATGCAGAATGTCTGACTGAAGCTTATTGCCCTTCCCCTGACTCTTTGGATTGCCTAATTTTAGCAGGTGTTCCCTCATCTTTGGCTTGCTTAATGCTCAGCAGGTTTTACAGTAATACTCCCTCAGGTATTTTTCCAAACTCTGTCTTCAGAAGGAGATGAAGTTTCAGGATAGCATGATAGTCTATGATGAAAAAGAAATGTCTAACTGTTACACTTCAAAAAGTGTTGGCTTGTGGGGTTTTTACTGTGCTTTTATGGCAATAATATAGTGCTGAAAGATTCAGGCTCAGTGAAGCCTTGTGCACTAATATGTTGAATAGCTTTTATGTAGGGATATTAATAGTCAGTGTTGTAAATTAAAGGGTTACAATGGAATGTAATGTCCAAATGAGTACTTTTATTGGAGAGGGGAGGAGGGAAACTCAACCATAAATTTAACATAAGTGTATTTGCCTGCAGCCAGGAGAGCTTTAGATTGGATATCAAGAGAAATTTGTTTAAAGAGAGAGTAATGAAGTATTGAGCAGGCTTCCTAGGAAACTGGTGGAATCACCATTCCTGTAAGTGTTCAAAAATCATGTAGATGTGGCTCTTAGTGACATGGTTTATTGGTGGTCTTGGTAGTCCTGGGGCAATGGTTGGACTGGATGATCTTAAAGGTCTTTTTCTTCTATGATTCTATGATTCTATGCCTTCATTTTGGCCACTTTTTTCTTTAGATTCTTATCTAAAGCATATAGTCCAGGCTAACACTGATGTCAGTAAGCTTGTCTCATATGCCTTCAGCAGTGTGGAAGCACTGTGGAAATAGAATTCACTGCTACTATTTTGCTCATGCTTATGAGAAGGTATCACCTGTTATGAGAGACTGGCCAAAACTGGCTGTTTCAGCACTGAGTAGCATCTGTGTAAAAGAATATAATAACTGTATGCCAAGCTGAAGCAGATGTCATCTGCTTTTTTGTAGCAGTGTTGTAGTGATTCCACAGTGGCACTATAGGCAGTGGGGCCCTGAAGAAGGCAAAGCCTTTTCTATATGTTTCCTTTTTTTCCTTTTGATATTTCTAGACCATTTGTCTTGATTAAGTCTGTATCAACCAACACACAGAGTGTTATCCACACTTGTTAACATGTATGATTCCCAAAGACCTTAAAACATAGGGGAAGCAAGACTATTAATGGACAGTTGCCTGCCCAGTGCAAGGTTTGAACTGGGCAATATCCCTTGAAAGATTCAGCTGGCCAAGAGCAAGAACATAAAGCACTGTCTTTAGGATTTCAGAACTGCTATGCTTTCCTGGGAGGATACCAGTCTTCGCACTGAATGGCCACACTGGATGACCTGTAATGTCTGTATGGCCAATATCCCTACTCTGAAACTTGCCAGTTAAGTACAGAAAGTTACTTAGACAAAAAGCATCAGAAAGTCAGTAAAAACAATTCTTGCCACAGCCCCCAGAGTATTCATTTATTTCTGACAATCAGAAATAAATACTTTCCATTGGTAATTCAAGTGCATTACTCCACCTGTGCAGTCATTGTGCATAGTTCTGGGCTCTGACCTGCTTCTGCCAACAGGATGTCTGCCACTTACTTTGCATGATACTGTCGTGTGGTAAGTTATTTTTCCTTGTGCAGATACTGTCTGGCCATTTAGGTAGCTAATTTAGTATCACAAGTGGTGAACTCAGTGCTTGTCAGGCTGTGTTGAGTTGGCAGGGCAAATTCCAGCTACGGTACCCTTAACACACCCAAACAATCGATCATGTGCAAAACAGACCTGTTCTGAAATGAAAGAGATGGCATTTAACACAGTGTTATTGTATTGGAACATGTTGGCAGATGAGGTAGCCAGCTGAGAATCTGGCCTATTATTTTAATGGGAATGAAACTGCGGAGGATAACCTTCTCACTGGACACTAAAGAAAATGTATTTATTTGCTTTAGTTTCAATATTCTGGTACTTTTATAGAGTTCAAAAAGCTGCTGATAAGATCTGTGTATATTCTGTTACCAGCTCTTCCATGTTGCCTATATCCTTATCAAGTTTGCAAATTCTCCTCGTCCAGATCTCTGGATCTTAGAAAGATCAGTGGACTTTGGAAGAACTTTTACTCCTTGGCAATATTTTGCTCGTGAGTATCAATCCTTGTGTCACTGCTCTTTTGTGGACAGGTTTATTTAATCATTCACCCAGAAGCAGCAAAATTGGACCTTGGGCTTGATGGAGTTTTCAGCTTTAGTGAAGATATGAATGTCAAATACATTTCTGTTGTCTTAGTTGTTCACAATGAATTAGTGACTAGAGTGTAACTAAAATTGAATATGATATTTTGAAAGTAACTCACACCATGAATATTTTTCAATTTTTTAGGAATTCTTTTGTTTTTTTTGTCTTCGGTTTTGGCTATGTCAGAACCTCAGTACCTTCATCCCATGAGACCCTCGAGTTCTTTGCAAAAATCAAAGCGAATTACAAATGCAAAATCTTGGAATACATGCTATAGCTTCTTTTTTGTGATGATATGAGAAATATTGTGCCATATTTTGTCAGGCACCACTGAATTGCTTAGGAAGAGAAATTATCTGTTTTTAGGAATTTCCATTTTTCTGTGCTGAGTGACACAATCACTGTTCTTATTCAGTTACGGGTGAGAATTTACCTCAATACACAGGGGATACTTCTTCATTATTTTAAATTATAACAATAGTGTTTATTTTCACGTGTAAAAATAATTTTGTTCTCACTTGACTAGATTCCAAAGCAGATTGCTTGCAGCACTTCGGAAAGGAAGCCAATCTTCCGGTGAGGAGGGACAGCGACGTCCTTTGCACCACAGAGTACTCTCGCATTCTGCCTCTCGAAAACGGAGAGGTAAGTGCTTTTAGGAAAGCAATATGTAATGCTGGAAGCAAACAGCATCAGTTTTAGCAATTTGCTGTTTTAATAAAAACCTAAACTAGAAGGAATGTTTCAGCTATGACAGCTTGAATCTACAGTAATGAGTCCATAACCAAGCACTAAAGTAGCTGGTGAGATTTTTGGAGGGTGAGCTGGTTCCTCTTGACTTTCACCATTCCCTGTGGTGGTAGGTGCTGCTTGGAGTTACCTGTATTGATTTTGATCATGATTTACACACCTCACTTCAGCCATACGCGTTTGAAGGTGCTGACCACATTTTCTGAATGTTTCCCATGTACATAGCAGAACTTACTGCATCACAATTGCTCATGGAAATAAAGACTGTAGAAACAGATAGTTGCCATTTGAGAATACATAGCTATTTAAGAAAGATAATTATAAAATGCTACATGTTTATAATATAATGGATATTTGGAAAAAGTCCTGATTTTAGCCACTGTTTCTTGCTATGCAGAACTAACTGTGGCTTGTAGTCTTTGAATGAGTTTTAAACTCCTGGCTATGGCTCCTGCTGACATTCTCCTTTTACGCTGACGTAGTTAGAATCTAGATCTGAGCTTCTCAGGGGTTATCCAGAGTTTTGAGCATATAGGACTGGGACTGTAGTTGCCTTTTAAAGTAGAATTTGTTTATTAAAATATCTGTAAAATCTTCCTAATAAAATATTGTAAAGAATAATTTCTGTAGAATAGCACTGCTGTTGCCAATGAAGTCCCTAACTCAGTCCTGTACATGCATACTGGATTGTTAATTTCATAGAGGTTCATGATTGCTAGGTTGCCTGCATCTGTTTCTTTAAAATATAAAAAAGTACTGTCGCCCTTGTTTTGAGAGTCAGATAAACCTCCTTCCATGTGAGGGGATTTTCTAAAGCAACACTGTGTACTTTCTTCCGAAAGACCATTAATACACTCCCAGGCACTGGACCTGGTAACAATAATATTTTCCAGGAACGTTTGTGCCTTAACCCAAAAATAAATGTGCTTTGGGAAAGAGCCAAAACCTGATGTTTTTACTCAGGCAAAACTCCCATTGACACTATCCACAGTTAATATAACTGCTTGCGACTATTCCTATTGTTTCTTTCCTATTAAAGCATGTACTTCTTGTGTGTTATACCTGTTTTCAAAACAGATAAAGGCACTTATTTTTTTTTCTGATGTGCCATATGGGTGATGAGAATTCAGAAGGGTCCAAGACTAACATCACTATTTTTCCCAGTGTTCTGGCTTCAGTATGAAATGTGTAGTTGTTACTAAAAGTATGTTCAGAAACAATAGTTAAGTTTATAGATTCTTTTATTGACTTTGCTCTGTGCTGCTGCTGACATTTGCAGTCGATATATTTTAACAAAAATATGCTTACTTCTGTGTTAGATTGTAGTATCTTTGGTAAATGGCCGCCCCGGAGCAAAAAACTTCACTTATTCCCCTAGTCTTCGAGAATTCACAAAAGCTACAAACATCCGCCTTCGTTTCCTCAGAACAAATACGCTTCTTGGACACTTGATATCGAAAGCTCAACGAGACCCCACGGTAACCCGTAGAGTAAGTATTGTTTTCGTTGAAGTACACTCAACAATCATATTCAACAGGTTAGGGACAAAAAAATTACCTGGATGTTTTAAATGTGCAACATCCTAACAATCAAAATTTGCAGTGACTCACCTTTAAATCGCCATATTTTCTCCAGGTTTGCCTGAGACAAGAAGGTAACTGGGTCAGCACAGATTTGTGAGGGGGAAGTAATGATTAATGATTTTGTAACAGACAGTCTTCTTTCACTCTTTTTGGATATGAAAGGAAGTTGGGTGCATTATGGGAGCTATAAGGAGCCAAAGTGAAAATCTTTTAAACTGTCTTATACAGAACTGAAGAACTAAATCTCTTCAGCATTATTTGACACTACTTTCCTTTGTTTATTCAAAGGAAAACTTTCAAGAAGCAGTACCTGAGTTTCCAAAGGAGCAGGAATCAGAGAGTGTGCTCAAAAGTTGCTGTCTTTCCACAAATCTTCCAAGATGCCTAGGTGTTTTCAGTGGATTTAGGGCTGTCCAAGAGCTTGAAAGCCAAAGTTCCACTCCCATTCACTGGAGAAATTCAAGGAAACTCAGCTCCCTCAAGGGAACGCTGCATAGAAATTCATATACTTGGAGAGATTGCAGACTTTTTATTGTATTGTTATTTTTAACCTTTTCATTTAAAATGAAGATTCGGTAACAATTGGAGGAAACCCTGGGGTGAGGCACTGCACAAATGTGTGTGAGGGTTTCTGCATCAAAAAGCCATAAAGCTATTCCAGTTACTTGTTAGCACTGCCATTAAGTACCTTTATTGCCTTAAGTAAATTTTAAGATGTTGCTCACAGGCAGATGGTAATGCAGTATTTAGTTTACTTGACAAACAGCACAGCTTTAGTGTGAGGAACTCCTGATGTTATCATAGTCATGAGATGTAGGATAGCTGAACAAAATGTCAAGTGTCCTATCAAATTTTTAAAAGAAAGTGCAAGGTTTTGTTGTAGAGACCTTTCAAGTCAAGGAAATAGTAAATATTAAGGAGAATCTTTGTGTTTTCATTATACACACACTATATACACATTGAGAAGTTCCCCACTGAGTCTTCTCATGCCTTTAAAATTCTGATAAGCAAGATTTAACAATCTGATGTTGATATTTCTGACATAATGCGAGTAAGCAAAAAGACTTATATGTACTTCTTGTGCTTGTTTCATAGTATTACTACAGTATAAAGGACATCAGTATTGGTGGTCGATGTGTTTGCCATGGCCATGCTGAAGTGTGTAATGCAAAGAGTGCTGAAAACCAGTATCAGTAAGTAAACTGGGCAAAGTATTAATTTGAGAAAAACAATACATGAATGTTTGCACATGATCTTTTCTATCATAAAATTATATAGTCTTACAGGAATTTTTCATTATCTTTTAAAAAAATCAAGACTCTGGTATTGATTGACAAGAAAATATGTCAAGAGAAACTGTATATGAAATATTATAATAAAAAGTCTTAGTTTTTTTCTTTTAAATTAAAATAAGAGTTTGGCAGATTTAATAATTTCTTAGAAACCCCTAGTTCTTTTTGGAAAACATGGCTTGGTAACACCTTACAGCAGCAGGAATTAGAATAGAAGCTCAACTTAGGAAGAAAGTTAGCAAACTTCCTTGAGATATTCAGCATTATTGAATTATTGAGCTCAGTTAAGATCCAATGCCTCTCAATCATTACCAGAAAAAATAAAACCAGACTGAATGAACAATTCCCTTTCTCTGTGAAGTTTATGAACTCCGTATTGTTGTCACAAGGACTTAGATCAGTCTTCTTGTCTCATCTACTACAGGGAAGTGACTGTGAATGAATGTCTGTCTAAAAGATATTTTAAATATCCATGATGGCATTGAAACAAGCTTGTATCAGGGCAATGCAATATTTTCAGTTGTGTTTTAATGAAAAATAAGTGGGGAGATCGGTTCCTTTTTTTCTAGATATTTGTGCTAGAGAAAATAAAGTACAAAAAGTGTGAAATCAAAGGGAATAGGATGGTTATACTCAAAAATTTTATTGCACTATGCTCATTAGACTACACAGATAAGAGAGGAATGCTGGGAAAAGCCTCTCCAGTCTCAAGTTCTTTGTTCCTCCTGGGATTCAGTTACTATACATGATAATAAGACCTAGACTATAATGACAGCCTGCCCTTTAAGTAGGCTATTCAGCTAAATTAAAAAACAAACAACAAAACAAACCCATACATTTTGCTGATGATTAGTGTGCTCTGTTTTAAAAATAACAATGTGAAGTTATGATCTTGGCTTATTAAAAGCACTAATAAAATTATTGCAAAGAATGCATAATGAAAAATGATGAAAACATGCATTTAAAGGTGTTAAATATTTTCATGTACTCTAGGTCAAAGCCTGAGCCTCATAATGAATTTTAAAAAGGATACATCCTAAACTGCTATATGTCACCTTGATTTAATATGCTAGAATGAAGTTTCATAATCCAGTCTATTGAATGTTCTATAAATGTTCTTCATAAGTAATCTGTGCTGATAAACTCATAATCACACAGTTAAAGTAATAAATAATGAAGAATTTCAGGAAAATTCCAAAATGTTCTGGTATTACTCTTTGGTTTCTTTATATGTGAGCTTATGTCCTGATCTTTTCACACTCTGTGTAAGTCTTGGACTGTGATAAAATTAAGAAAAAAAGAAAAAATGCAACTTCATTAGAATAAGAGCCTTTCCTTTCTGTAGGTTTCAGTGTGAATGTCAGCATAACACTTGTGGGAAAACCTGTGATCACTGCTGCCCTGGATATAACCAGAAACAGTGGCAACCTGCAACAGCTGGGAGCGCAAACATATGTGAACGTGAGTAGCCTAAAAGATGCTGGGTTAAAAAGGACATTGACAAAAGGGTATGAATTAGCTGTAGCACATGTGCTCATGGAACATACTTAGCACATTGCTTGTTTTAACACTGTTTTTCTTTACTGAGAAAATTCTTTCCATATAGCAATAAGGAATAGATGATGCAGTGAATATTACTTATGTTCTTCAATCTTATTAAATGGTGAAAAGAGTAATTTGTGTGAGAATATTACATGACAAAATTTGAGGCCTTCCTAAAGTACACAGAGTCAGCATCTTTCACCAGTCTGCTGACAGATTGTGTGGATCCCCCCAGCAGAGCAGAGACCATAGGCATCTTATACAACTTCAAAATTTGCCTCCTCATCACCCAGCCTCTTGGTGATCAGATTGCAGAGAGATGCTAGAGGCTGCCACTGCATACAGACGCTTGAGCTGCCCTCCCTTCTCCTGCTGATGGCTGCCTCTTGATGACCAAGGGGCACAAAGGTGCTCCTGCTGGGGAATTCAGGCAATTCCACACTTGCACTGTTTCCCATGCTTGTAGTTGGGAGTTTGGAGTGCTTTAGACCCACAGACTGAGTAGTCAAGCTGGTGAAGCCTACTGACCCTTCTCCCACTTCCCCATGTTTCATACTTCTGTTAAAGAAAATAGCGCATGGACCCTCTTTTGGTTGAGGGGTACCTACTCTCACATACAGGTGTTTTGTATCCTTCTGGCCAGAAACCGAGTGTGATATAGACAGTGTTGTCATCTCTGTGCACATCTTATTCTGAACAAATATGTTGGCAGCCTGCGCTTACCTTTGTGTCTGGCCTAAATTATTTTGCTTGTCTGCCTTTCCTGAGAGTAGCATAGCCAGTGGGTACAAACCGTTAAGAGAGGAACATTATTTGAAAGCCAAAGAGATGCACCTATATAATTAATTCGAGGAATAAAGAGATGGCTTGTTTAATAAAACTGCAGTACTAAAACACTGGGTGTTGGCGGGGGCAGGGGCTGTGATTAAAATGTTCAATAGGAGATAGGCACGTTGGGACACGTCATTTGGACAAGATTTTAAATCTCATTTAAATTCTCCTCTTTGAAATGAAAACATTTTCTGCCAAGAAAGAGATAGACAAAGAGCATAAATAATGTCATGTTTTCAAAAGAATGAGTTTATAGAGGATCATCGACAAGACTTTGAGCCAAAATGACTTAGCTTCTAACTACCTCTGAAAAATACCCTCTTTAGTATGGATTGCTCCTAGCAGTTTGAGGTGATTTGTTGAAAGCATTTGCCAGGTGCAGACCTCCTTTCCTGGCAGCCAGTAGTGAAGGAATTAAAGCAACCTTGTTAAGCTTCCCAGAAGCCCAAGGTCCCTCGAGAGAAACTGATTGAAAAAGGTTGGTGGGATCCTGTAGGGATAAGCCCAACCTTTTGCTATGAGTTACCCAGTACTGAATGGATCAGCAAGTGGCCCAAAGTGATGAGAAGATGCTTGATGAGGTAGAGGAGGGTTTTTTATTCCCCTGTGAGAGTAAATGCTAGTACTGTAATCAGAGCAATTTCCTGTCCATGTTAGAAGACATACTTGTGAGCTCACACACAGTTTGGCTCTAGAGGCAAGGAACTTTTATATTTTTATTTACCTTGTAAGTATACATATTTTTTAAATGTTCTCTTCTGGTCTACTTGTGCAATGTTTTGTTTTCTTGAAGAAATATATGAATAAAACCCTCAAAGATCTTCTTCAAGCACTATCACAACCTAGCCAGGGAACCCACTCTCAACCAGTGTTGCTCCTCTCAGCAGATCATAAGGGAACCTGATGGCAGGCTACCACCTCAGCTGTGGTGTTGGTAGTTTCTAGGAAAAGATTTCCTTGTCCAAAGCTGTTCAGACATAAAGATGTAGAGGAGATACAGAGAATGATCCAGTTTCCCTTCTCTTGCCTGTCTGATCATGTAGCAAGGCATGGAGAATCGGCTATCCCTGAGTCATGCTCCCAGTTGTGCCAGGTACTTGGAAAGATTATTTCCCGTACACTTCCCTCCTCTGAAGAAAGTAGGGCCAGGACTCTTCTTTTTTGAGGTGCTTTCAGGAACCCATTACCTTCCAGAGTATCTTCTCCCCTGGTCCAGATGAAGAGAGGATTTCCTTAAACATGAAGACATAGCTTTATGAAGTCAAAACTTCAGTAATTTCCTGGGAAGGTTGCCCTGGAGCAATGGAACAATTGAAAGCTCACTTAGCACCCACATGCCCAGGGAAGCCTTTCTTGCTTCCTGCATTCTTTCAAAAAAACAACAAAAATTCCTCTTGTTCCTTTCCAGCAAGGAAATAAGATCAGATCATTAAAAAAAAATATGGCAAAACCATGGCCCTGCCCTTTGATTTATTCTGTTTGCTTGCTATTATGGTTGATTCCTACTCAGAATTATATTATAGCTCTGGAAGATTTCAGTGAAGACAGGCAGATTTTTACATGACCAACGGGAAGAGATTACTTTTAACTAAGGTGAGATACACATAACTGGTCTATAGAAAATTACATCAGTTGTTTTCTGGGTAAATCCATCACCCCTTACTATAACTGTATTTGTAGGAACTAGTTGAAGTGTGGAGATATATTTCAGGTTAATTCTTTTCTGTGAGCAAGGCATGAACATTGGGCTGGCTCTGGGATTTATGTTGCTAGGTCATTTTGCCAAAACTAAAGCAGAGTATGAGGCCACTAGTGGATATAACAGTATGTATTCATTTCAGATGTTTTCCATGGATAAAGTTACTAGGCTGAGGCATCTGTGAGACTGATTTGTCTGCAAGCAAAGCCTCACACTTATCTCTTAATCTCTTCTGAGCACTGCAATATTAACCTCTGTTAGAAAGAGTTATAAGGAATGTGTATGATGTAGAGATGGATTCAGAGCCACTGAATTCAGCTATTAACCTTTATTTGGCTTTATAGAAGAGACAAGTAAAGAAGAGCTAACCACAAACCGCTCAAAGTAAAAATTACCACAGCTGAGACTATGAACAATCATACGCAGGTGAAATGAGTTATCTCAGTCACCTAATTTTATCCTTTTCTAGATTATAATAATATGTTGTTATTGGTGGTGGTATCATTGTTCTTCATACCATACTTCTTTAAACCATGCATCTTTTTGAATACACAATTCTCAGGGAGTAAAATGTACTTAAAACTTCTTCATTCAGAAGACAACAGTTGGGCTAATGTATAGCCAAGGTTGCTGGTGTATCTGTGTCTGTGGCTGAGTTTAAGAGTTCTTTAATGTTGTATTATTCAAATGTTTATAGCTTATCTATAATTGTTTATTTAAATGATGATTTACTGCACACAGCTTCAGCCAGGAGTAGTTTTTAGGCATGCAAAAATAGAATAAGCATTTGAACATGGTTTTGATAATTTTGAAAAACTCCTGAGACCATTCTTCTGGAGCTTCCTGGTTCACATTTGTCCATAGTTCTGAGATGGTACAACTGTTGCCTCTTCTGATAAGCCTCGTAGCATATGTTCTCTTTGTGTCTTCATGATCTAACCATTTTTCTGGTATGAAAGTCCAGTTTTTGATAGGTAAATATGTGCATTTGAACATGCTCCAACATACCTAAATGTATCTATACATAAAAAAATCTAAGCTTTTTAACCTCTGCTGCATAACTGAATTCCAGCATTATACAGAAAGCTGACTCAGAATAATCCGTTTTCAGCATGCAATTGCCATGGACATGCCACTGATTGTTACTATGATGCTAGTGTTGATCAGCATCGAGAAAGCTTAAACATCCATGGGCATTATGAAGGAGGAGGAGTCTGCATTAACTGCCAGGTAATAAGGTCATTTTGGTTACTTTACATAGATGGTGTTTGAATAAGGGCTACTGAAGAGGGACTGTGTCCACACCAATTGTTTGGAGTCTGACCAGTCTTGGTAGCTCCATTTCTCTGGTGGTGTTATTTGTATTCAGAGCAGGCAAAAAGTGTTTGAAAATAATTTACATTATACGACATTGCCTGTTGATGTATAAAAGACATATAAATTGTATTTATGCTCAGTCTTGTGTGACTGAAACAAAGTCATACAATGCAATAATTAAATCAACTACAAAAATTCCCTTTCCTGTGGTTACAAACTCTGCCATTTCCCTGCGTAACAGAAGAAAGTAAAACTGACCAAATAAAATCCCACCTGGTTCCTTACTGCAGTGAAACAGAGGGGTCTCCCTGATTAGCAGAACTAAAGAAGGACATAGGCTATACAAAGAAAGAAGCTTATATGTATTGAAAAAGCCCAGAATCATAGAACGGACCTCTGGAAAACGTCTGGACTAGTGGTCCACTCAAACTGAGGCTTGCTGCAAAGTTGTATCAGATTGCACTGATCTAGTATCAGACTTTTCCAGCAGTAGCTCAGATCTGAAGCTGCTGGAGGAGGCTCCCAGCAAAACTGGAAGCAGAACCCAAAACTGCTGCATGAACTGAGAGAGCCAGCCATGAATGGCAGCCCCAGCAGCATCCTGGGTGCTCATGAACTGCCCACCGGTCCCTGCTCAGCCCTCCCTAAGGAGGAGCTAAATAGCAAGTGGGAGCTGGGGGAAGCTCCTTTGTTTTGCTCCAGGCCAAAGCTTTTTCATCTAGTTCTCTGCTCAAGAGGGCTTGCAAGGATGCCTCACGACAGTGATTTACTTGCCTGGTGCATGCCATTGCAGTGGACAGGTTTGCTGCACAGGTTGAAATACACCCAGGACTGTGTTTACTGGGGAGTTACATATTTTTGCTGTAGTTCAAATTACTTACTTTTTTTTCTGTGTGCCTAAATCACATGTTTATGGAGACATATACTTTTCTAACAGAAGATCTGTTTTGCGCTGACCTGATTGATAAGGTTTTGGTTTATTTTGATGTTGCTGATTTTAGACATAGGGTATTCAAAAAAGTAATATATAGTATGAGGAAAAAATCATGCTGCAGTTGTCTGAATGATATGTATGCTATGATAAGAGAGTAGCATAAAAAGCAGTATCATGTGATAGGGAGATTTTTTCCCCTAGATATTTTTTTAAATAGCTCTGGTTTATAATGCTTCAAAGATAAAAGTCAGCTGTTTTGTGTAAGAACACCACAATTCAGAAATCTATAGAGAACAGGTGGTTAAATAACACTGAATGATGAATGCTGTCTTTCTTGCAGCTGTATTCAATTTTTCTTTTTCCTGTGCTGATCCTTTCTTAGTTGTATATAGAAAAAGTGAAAAGGATGTTATTGTTTCTTAATTCTTCCAAGTTCCCTTTTTTATCTCATATTCTCCTTTTGTTTTATTGCACATAGCATAACACAGCTGGTATTAACTGTGAAAAATGTGCTAAAGGTTACTATCGTCCTTACGGTGTTCCAGTGAGAGCTACTGACGGCTGCATTCGTGAGTCCTTTATTCAGTATCTTCTTATGGTCATGGCTTGGGTTTTTTTTTGGCTATAATCGAGGCATGGGATGCATTTTTTTTTTTTTTTTTGAGAGAGGAAAAATGAAAAAGTGACCAAAAGATGTTGGAGAAAAGCTGCAAATGACTTTCTGTGTTGTTTTAGACACTTTTAATTATATTCTTCACAACTTATATGCCATATGAACCTAAAATTTCAGACCAGCAGCAGGACAATAGAAGGAAGTAAGGTAGAAAGGGCTGCTGAGGAGATAGGATCATCTAAGCCTGGGGTACTGCTATAAACACCACAGCAAGAAGGCATAGCCTCTAGGAATCCACTCTGATCTCCTGCCCTCACCACCTTGCTTCTCTTAGCTCTCTGATGTACATGTGAGGTATGTTTTGGCTCTTAGTCACTTGAAAAGTTTATTCTATATCTCAAAAGGTCACAAGGATCACTACTCCTATTTTATGCAATGCTGAACGCAATGACTAATATATGATGCAATAGGATAATTACTAATACATTCAAAAAGAAGAACTGAGTATAGAGATGAGGGCTGAATTACAAGCAGGCTGAAGGAGCCTTGTGACAGGTAGGAGGAAGCTATGGTTTATTCTGTTTGGGTACTGAAATGTATGGGAAGTCAACAGAGCTGTGATGTGCTGCCGCGATGTTGCACGTGGTGTGTAATAGAAGGCAGATGGAGCAGGGTGCTTTGCCTAGACCATAGAGAGAGATGAGCAGACACCACAGAAGACATAGTTGCTTCAGTTCTGTGGAATGATAACATGCAGCTTTCTGAATTAAAAAAAAATAATCACTCTAAGAGAATAGCTTCTAAGGTGTATCATAAAGATTGATTGGTGATATAAAGTACTTGGAAAATATGTAATGACATGCAAATGTTTATTCTTTAAGTAGTGATGCATTCACAACTGCAAATTTACTGTTATAATACCACTGTGCACTGCTGTAAAAGGCAAATTAATTCTTTTCTAAAGAGTGCCTAAATGCTGATACTTACTTAGCTTGCAGTTGTAACTCGGAGCATGCAGAAGGCTGTGAGGAAGGGTCTGGCCGTTGCTTCTGTAAGCAGAACTTCCAGGGAGAAAACTGTGAACGCTGTGCTGATGGATTCTATGGTTATCCGTCTTGTGTCCGTAAGTGTACAAAGAAAAATGCCTCTTTTCCTGTATTTTACACCTGCACTAAAGAATTAACAGTTTTCATTACACTCGACTTTATTAAAACATCTGGCACATTTAGCTTTGCATGTTTACCTCTTCTGATAAATCAGCTGTCATAATACTGAAGAGAGTCTGGTTTATTTTACAAAATGATGGTTTCTTGACAGTCAAATAGAATGTGCTGCATTCTCACAATTCTGAGTTCATTTAAGACATCATCGTCAAGGCTACAGCCTATCTCTCAATAAGTCATGAACTCCAGTCGTAAAGCCCTGGACAAACATTTTAAACATGTCTTTGGGTCTTCAGGTATAAAAACCACTTGGAACGGGATGTGCAACATGACTGTAGAGAGATAGGGAAGAAAATGGTTCTGTGTCATCCTTGACATCTCCCAGGATTTGAAACTCACATTGATAAAAAAGGCATGTGGGTTTTTGGGGGACATAAAATAAATGAAAATAATTCTGAAATGGCAGCTGTGTAATGTTGGAAAGGCTCTCCTGGCGAAGCATAAGGCTCTCAACCACGGTCTCTTGTTTTTGCTGGACTATGGTTAGCTGCAGTTATATGGTTGAATAAAGGGTTCCAGTTTGCTTCAGAGTTCATAAAAAGTGGTTGAAGGAAAGGTGTTTGTGAATCCAAAGAAAAAATATATTAGGAAAATAGATTTGACACAGAACTGCTGAGTGCTTCCATTTATTGATAATGGTACTAGAATGCTATCTAATGCATTGAAAATGAGATTTTTACTTTATAATAAGTAGTGTATAGTAAATTAAAGTGTTGGGAATTCAGAAAAGTAAACGCTTTCCCCATAAACAAATGATATATTCAATAACTAATAAGAAAATGTGACATCAGGACTGTGTTTGCTGCATAAAATCTTGTGGCTCCATGAACAGACTCTAAAAATGCATGTACCATACATGTCATGAATTCTGTCAGTTCGGGTAGTGAGTGATAGTGTGACATAGCAGGAGGCTGGCCTCCAGCTGCAAGTAGAAAATGTGAAATGAATAGGGAGCTCCCTAGATAGCTCTCATAACAGTGTCTAGCACAAGGAAGAAGGAAAGCAAGCTAGTAGCTTTCCAAATGGTGTCTAGCCTTTCATGCTGTTATTTTGAGAAGGAATGTTTGTACTTGAACAGAAAATTAGAAGCAAAATGTTTCTTATTCTGTTCCTAACCGAAAGAAAACTAAAGCTGAAGTTGTTTTCTAGGATCATGTGAGTATCATGCTCTCTGTAGTGGCAGGAGATGACCTCATTGTTTGTCATGATTTTTAATGAAATTAGTGTGTTTGTTTCAAATACATGTCATTGTTTCTTTTGTTTTAAAGATATGCCTGTATATTCTTTTACTTCTCCAAATCCGAGAGATGCTGTGGCCGGTGACATAATAGGCAAGTTTTTGGTGTTTTTCTCCACCCCCATTTCACTGTTTTTCCCGATGTTGCTATTTTCACTGTTTCAGTGGTGCCTGCTTTCATGGAGATTTATGTAGTAATTTTGCCACTGTTGGTATTTATTTGTCAGAGACCCTTTGTTCTTTCCAGAAGTTCATCATGTTGTCATGTTCAAATTAAACAGTTTAGTGGGCTAGCTTCAAAAAGAGTTGTGGATTAAACCAAATTTGACCAGCCTCAGGCAAACATCTGCAGAAGAGGCTGACTATCTTCTTTGGTGCTTTTCTGAATAGATCCATCAAGGCTTTCTGACACAACAACCACTGCTTTGCAGTGTAAATATCTTTGTTTAGGCTAACTGGCCTCTGCTTCTGGACTGTCTGTCCTTTCACACCTAGAAAATTGTACATTGCCTTTGGCAGTGAAGACTTTGATTTTTAAGGGAGCTATGTATTTTATTTTAGCCCTCTGCAAAGCTGCTTGAAATCCGTACGATGATTCCCTCAATGGGATTATATTTTTTCGTATATGTTATCATACTGCAGAACAGAGACATCATCCCAGCTTGTGCTTAATCACATACACACTGGTAATGCACTTCATGGTTAATAACTTTTAAAAACCTTGCCATCTTTTCAATATCCCAAAATCAGCATTCTTCCCCTTTATTTCTGTTAGGTTTAATAGAACTGGAGTTTGTGCTGGCAATTGAGAAAATGTTTTCTTCTGTGAATGTAGCAAACACTTTTACATAAGCAGGCAGTACAAATCCATGTGTGTATTCACAAATCCTGACTGTTTTCTTGAAAGCATCTGCAGTTGCTGTAAATGCCCACAAAGCTTCAGTCTCCTGTGCTACTTATCTCCTTCATACAGCAACCAGAATAATTGCTGTGGTAAGCCTCTGGGTGTGCTCTGTCATATATCCCCTTCTCTCACATATTTCTAAAAGGAAGAAGAAAACTCTGATGGAAAAAAGAATAAAGAGGAGAAAACAGGTCTTGATCTATTTACATTTTCAACAAGTAGTATCTGGGTCTGAAGGCTTAAGAGAGGCAGCTGCCTCTAAGGGGAAGCTTCTGTTACTGTGGAAGTTGTAAATTTGTGCTGGCAGACTAAACGCAGTTATAAGTTATTATATTTTTAATGAGGTTTACGTGTAAGGTTTGTACAAATAGTTTTGCCAGTTCAAGAGTAATAATTACTAGCACTGCTTTGGTTTTCTCTGCAAAAATACGAAGAGTTGCGTTATTTTATGCACTAACTATGTTCCTTTCTTCTTTTCCCTTTCCTGTTGTACTAGAAGGTGGCTGCAAACCAGGGTATTTTGGCTCCCAGTGTCTGCGTAAGTGCTGTAGTTTCTTTGATGCTTGGAGCCTCTGTTCCAGTGTAAATGCCAGCCTTTGGCTACTAAGTGAAATAGGAACTTTAAGATCATAAAGACACAGATGTTTTCTTTGCAAACGTGCTCTTCATCATGCCAGTGCCACGGCACAAGAGTGCTGTGCTGTGACTGCAATGCTAACACCCAACAGTGCAGATATTGAACGGGAACTTGCTTTTTTTCCTGTGGTACCTGTGCAGCTGGGTATTTTCATTACCCCTGCTGGGGAAAGAAATGTTCCCTTTTGTCAAGTGTATCCAAAATACAGACACAAGTTTTATATTGAGGGGTGAAGTTCTTTTGCCATGGGGATGTGTTCTTAAGGGGATCTCCCAAAATTCGCATGAGTCAAAGAAGTAATATGTGATGAGAGGAGAATTCCATCTAAAAATGCCCCTATTTCCTTGATTGCTGTCTATTGTGTGATGCAGCTGTCACACTCCAACTTGGAGTTGGATTTGGTAACATTGACAAAATTAAAATACCTTTGGGAACATGTCTTTTACATATCTTTGCTTTTTTAAAAAGAAAATATTGTGTTTAATTTGAGTTTGCAACCTCACTTTGATGCACTAAGCTGCTCTTTCTAACCGATACCAGAAAACTGACTGGTTTTAAACTTTATTAGCCATCTCTGTGCCTGTTTAGGCATTTTATTAATGCCTCCCACCTGATCTTCTGAATCGAAGCCTTATTCTTTTCATTTTATTCTTAAAAAGGATGAGACTAGTTTCAATAGTTGGCATAATGGGATCAATAAATCAGACTGAGTGGGGACATGTCAAGTGTAGTGCTCCAAGGCTGATACTGAACAGTTACTGTGAGACAGATTCGATTATTTTGTTCTTTTGTTAATGTCTCCCTTGATGCTGAATTATTATTGCTGCAATCAATAAAAGCTGTTATGAATCACAATAAATCTGATGGGAAGATTTTGACTTGGTTGAGGATCAGGGAGTTACTTTTTAGTTTTTATTTCAAGAAAGATAGAACAACAGAGCTTGTGCAGAGGCTGCCTCTGAAATGTCTTTTTTCATTTGCAGCATGCGAATGTAACCCAGCAGGTACCCAGCCCGAAGTCTGTGATTTCCTTGGGAGGTGTCTTTGTCGCTCAGGTGTGGCTGGACTTCAGTGTGATGGCTGCCAGCCTGGCCACCACTCCTTCCCTGCCTGTCAAGGTGAGGTTCCTGACTGCATGTACAGCATCAAACAGGCTCCCAAAAAGGGAGACAGCAGTGTTTTTTCCGGTACTGGTTTTGCAGTGGCTGAAGTTCACAGCTGTAAATGGGAAAGGCAGCTTTGTGCTCTATAGTTAGAATCCTCATATATTCTAATTCTCCGTTTAGAGGTGTGTTTTCACAGTAGAGGGGAATTATATAGTCTGTTTTCTCATAGGCTTTTTTTCCTTTTGCATGGTCAGATTGTTTGATAGACCCTCAGTCAGCACAGCTGTCTTACTAGTAACCAAAGAATTTGGATGGTGCTCTCACGTGGGGGCCTACAGCAACAGAGCACAAGTGACTGCTAAGGAACTGGCATAGCAGAGCTGTGAAGCACTCATCTACTTCTGCAGAGGGTCTCGTTTGGTAAAATACATATTCTGAGAATCCGAAAATTGGAATCTCCCATTTTGCCCTTCAGCATGATTTCTCATGATAATCATTTTAAGATCGTCTGAGAGATACTGAGCCAATTTCTGCCCATGTAATCATGAAACATGAAAGATCTCTATGGGGTTTGACCCGTGTACCTGCCACCAAGGAGCAGCCTGCTTTTTACAAGAGAGGGAAATCAATGGAGTATAACCTTGAATATCATAATGGTCTTGTGTGTGTATGAGTAATCCATTAAGTCCTATCTGGCCCTTAGATGTTGTCTGCTTTTCCAGTGATTAAGAGAGGCCTTAGTGAATTTTACACTGAGAAAGAATATGGGATATTGCTGAGTTCTGGTATGTAATTTTGTGTACAGCTTAACAAGATTCATGTAGAGCATTATCATTTACTTTCTTCTATCTCACTATGTTTGGTTGTTGACCATAGCAAACTTTTTCCTTTTGGGCTTATATACTTGCTTGTCTCCTATGAATAGACAGCAGAATTCTTTATGCCTTTGCAAAGATACATTATTTTGTGTTACCAAATACAGTGGGTGGAATAAAGAGAAGCCACATGACTGTGTCTTTATGGTCTGGAGCAGATTAACATTTTTTAATGAAAAACATAAAACCAGGATTCTGTTTTGGTACACGCTGTGCAGTGGGTTTAAAATATTCTATCCTTTTATTTTTCTTAGAACTGAATCAGGTAGCAATCATAAAGCAAACCAAACCTGCACTGAATATGCAGCACAAGCTGAAAGAGACATAAAAGCTCAGAAGAACATTCAAAAGCAAATTGTGAAAGAGTGCTAAAAATAGTTGAAAACAGTCAGTGGAATTACTCAAAACTGCTGCCATTCACAGCTTGCTCTGTAAAATAAGCTGCCATGGGTTTAAATTTAAACTAATGCAGCATGCTGCAAACTGTGGTGGAGAGTGAGCAGCCCATCCTGCTACTCCTGTTTGGAGTTGTCATTTTCAGAAGGGAGGAAGATCTATAACTTTCTGGCATCCTAGCAAGCCCTGACTCTTTCCAGGCATCCTTGATGTAAACACAACAAAGTCAGATGTTCTTGACTGCAGAATAAAAGAGGAACCAAAAGGGGGAACCAGGAACATGAACATGGAACAGAAAGTGTTTGTTGTGTATTTGTGCCAGTCAGCCATTTCTGTCAGTCATAAAGTCCAAGAGATTAACTGCTTGTACCTGGGGCAGCTGGGATTCCCAGATGGGCTCCCATTCATGCACCCATAAACTCTGTGATAACCCTATGTAAAGACCAGCGTCATTCCAAAAAATGTCAGGGCTTATCTGTGATAGACCTGTTAGCCTAAAATAGTGGTAACTCCAAGAGAGATTTCTTATTATAGCCTGGTAACAGCTTTTGTCGTAGTCTGACAATGTGCCTCGTGTTTTATAAGCAGATTCCTGCAATGCGGTGCTTGCCAGCTCGTAGAATTAAAACGTCAGCAGTTTTTACCTTGTGCATCATTTATTTGTGCATCATGAACTTGTGCTTATGCTTCATTACTAATAAGCTTCTTGTTAGCCATGAGACAGCCTAGCTTTGTGGATGCCATTTCTCAGAAGTTATTTTTTTAGAGAGGTTATTTTTTTAAGTACTTCGCTCCTGTGATGTTCTTTCCTCTGTAAAATGGATTTCTGTCACTTACACATGTGTTTCACAAGGCGTCAAACTAAATCTCTAAACTGTACATCATAAAATTGCAGTAAGAACCTGATTCTCTATGGTTGAGAAGGCAGTTACAGTACAAGTGTCTATTTCAGGGTATTTATTTTCAGTGGTAGAATTATAGTTCATTTGTTTTCCTCATGATTGCTTTACATTCAAAGGTAACTTTATGGCAAATTCTGGTTTAAATAACTACATAGGCATGTATATGTAAGGATAATAATTATTCCTTTTCTCTGTGTAGAATGTAACTGTGATGCTGTTGGCTCAGTGGAGAATACATGTGGTCCTAGAGGTCAGTGTCTGTGCCACAGTAACTATGCTGGACTTAGATGTGACCAGTGTGCTCTGGGTTATTACAGCTATCCCAGCTGCTTGCGTGAGTAAAAGCCTTTTCTCCTTTTACTGTGTTTTCCTTTCTTAGTTCTGCAGTAGAGAAGAAAATAAATTTTATCAAGTATTTTTCCATCTAAAACCTATGTAACCTATGTACCTATGTAACCATGACAGTTGTATTCCGTTTTTCCATCTAAAACCTACCTAACCTATGTACCTATGTAACCATGATGGTTGTATTCCATCCAAAGCTGACAACAGTAACACTGAAGATCCAGGCAGTGGCCAGGCTTCCTGGCAGGTACATACTCCTAGCAGGAGTAGGTAGTCCTCCCCTGTACATGACTGCTGTTCTTGTGCTTGTTAAATTAATGTGAGCCTGGCAGTGTTTGCCTTTGGTGCAGTTGGATCTCTCCTGAAATATTAAATCTAAAGTTTAGGCTGGGCAATGGGCATTTACCTTCATGAGATCTGTCTCACTTGGCTTACAGAACATAAGCTGGGTTTCAACTGGTTTGGGCTTCTAACATTTGATACACTGTGCTGCAAACTCTTAAGTAAGTGCATTAGCATGGGCTCGTGACATGTGCCAACATTTCACAGTAAATCCTAGTCTAGAAGGGCTTGACTTTACAAAACTTCCATGGTATCAACAATTTTTCCTGCCCATGTGGATCAGTTGATCAGGTACAGACTGTGTTTATAGGTTTCTCGCATCAAGAAGAGGGGAACCTGCAGGCTCTGTCATTAAAATTAGCAGGCTACTTTATCATAATGAACAGGAGTGTGCTTTCCTAGAAATCAAAAGATGGTTAGTGCTGAAGAAGGGATGTATCCAAAATTCCCATATAACTAATCATCACAACCACAGCAAAAAATAATCTGGCAGATTTGTTCTCTCTCTTTAGGAGACTGGCTACTACTTTGCTAAAATAATTGTCATTAGCTAGTTCTCCTTTAGACTGCCCAAAGGTGAATCCCCTGGGCTTTAGCAACATCGTTCTTTTTTGTGGTGTTATTCTTATTCACTCCATGTGTATAAATCATTGCATAGCTGAGACCTTACATTGGGACCTGAAATGATGAGACTATTGCATGGTGTATTTCAAAGCTTTTTCTGGCATCCTCTGGTCTCAGATCTAAGGTGTGAAGGTGTACAGTTTTGTATTCTAGATTTCACCATCATATTTTTAACAGCAAGTCTAATTGCAGAGTGTGCTCTGTGCTTTCTATAACCATAAGAAAATCAAGAAATCAGAAATCCAAAACCAAACCTGCTCTTAGGATGGGACAAAGAATTTAAGGAGGAGAGTTTTATTATAGTTCCAGATAATCTTACCTGTTTCAGCCAAGAACAGAACAAGAGTTAATGTCAATGTGTTACATGTCACTTCAAACTGTTAGGTTCCAAGCAGGGATGAGAACCCTGTAAGGAGAACCTTGTGAGCTATTTATTGGAAAGAAAAAAGAACAAATAGACAATTAGAATTTAAAACCTCTGCAGTACTAAAGCTTTAGAAGGTTGTTGCTTGGTACCTACAGGGTGAACTTTCCCAAAACTGCCTATGTTTGTTGTTCTGTAGCTTGTCAGTGCTCTCCTGATGGTTCCCAGCACAGCACATGCGAGGCCACGTCAGGGCAGTGTGAGTGTCTAATGGGCATCACGGGGCAACAGTGTGACAGATGCCTTTCTGCAGCTGACAGTTTCCCCTACTGCGAAGGTAACACTTCTGAGGGAAAACCTTTACTGCAGGGTTCTCCAGAGCAGTTTGTTGCATGCAAAAGTTTATGGAAACTCCCTGAAGCATGGGGATGAAGGGAGGGATGGACTAGGAGCACATATTAGATGATCTTATCTGTCATTCTGCATGTTATTTCATAAAGTAAATACTATAAGATTTAAGTGGTTTTAGATGATGGCACAGGAACTTTAAGAAAACATCTCTCAGTTCTGTAAGTTAGTGCACTATTTTTCCAAGCCACTACTTTGCATATCAAAACAAATAATCTAAACCAGGATAAATACATATCTGAAAAAATCATTATTAAAGGTTTCTGTTGATCTTGAAGCTTAAAGCATTTCAGTCCCTCCAAGGTAACCACATTAAAAAACCCTTTCAAACTCAAGCCTGCTGCATGGTGCTTCTGCACTGCTACATTCCACAGCTCTGTTTTCAAAAGGTCTTTCAATGTGTTTGTTTTTAATTTCATAAAGGTGCCAACAGTGAATGTGATCCTTTGGGTAGTGTTGGTTCTCATTCTGTAAGTATTCTCCCATCGCAGCTAATAGTGTGTGTTAATAATTCATGTGCCTTTGCTGAACACATTCACTTCATTGCTCACGTCCTGAGGAATGGAAATAAACTTTGTGTTTTGTTCTTTGATCATGCTAGTGCAATCAGCTGTTGAGGGTGTTTATTTCATCTTTTATATATAGAATATGCATACTGCTTATGTCTTCTTGGTGTGCTAAAACTCATATATATTGCATGCATATAAATCTATGCATGTTCCACAGACCTTGTAGCAGGTTGCAACAGGCCATTTCAGCATCAAATTATTCTTGAGAAAAATTATTATCTCTTTGTAACTCTTACTATTCCACTATTATTGTTATTAATACAGTGATAGTTATTAATAATAGCATATTTAGCAGAAATCACAGTCATTACTAAATGTGTAGCAAAGACCTAGAAGGTAAGTCTGATGGAAGAGATATCTATGTAGGTTCATGTATACAGCTAAATGTGTTTTCCACCAATAAAGGAAGGAGTAAATTTGAAAATGAATTATTATATTTAAGTAAATTTGGTTTTTAAACTTTTTTCAAAACAACTAATACTTTAGAGCAGTCTTAATAAGGCTATAAAAGAATTGGAAAATACATCTATTGAAACATTTAGAATAAATTAGATGTGGAAAAAATGCACTGTGTGGAACAGTCCTGTGCTGATAGTATGAGACAGAAAAATCTAAGCCTGAATCAGCCTCAGTTCCATGCATCTATAGAAATCAGTAAACTGCATGAGCTGTTAATAATACTAGGATTTTCTTAGCACTAAAGACCAGTATGTTTATATGAAACAGATGAAGCCATATTAACTCCTTTCTGTCATTAGGGCTATTGTCAATGTCTTCATCATGTTGAAGGTCCTACCTGTAGTAAATGCAAACCACTATACTGGAACCTGGCCAAAGAAAACCCTGAGGGATGCACAGGTATAACTTCATGACATATTTCTTTGGGCTTATGAAATGTATTGAATTCTTTTGGAAGTCATTGTCATTCATTCATACAGAGAGCTGAACTGGTCTCAGAGTAGCACTGCAAAATAAAACATGCAAGTCAGGCTGGACACTGATTTGCATCAATTACCTGAATGTTTCTAAAAAAAGAAAACAATTTTAAATCCAAACTCAAGACTGTTTTTGTTAAATACAAGTTAAAACATTTTAAACACACCAGTAAATCGCACATACACTGAAGTCCTCTTTCTTTCCCCTTTTCTTTATCCTCTCACCTTGTGCCAGTATCTGTCTACTGTTCTGAACCTTCTAGAGTAAAATCCACCTTGTGGCACTGTGACTCAAAGTGGCAGATTCAGGGTGGTGGGTTTTTTTCCTGCAAAGTGTCTTGGAAAGATGAAATGCAGATTGTCTTTTTTCATCTGTGCAGCATGCCAGTGTGATGTGAGTGGAACACTGAGTGGAGTCGGGGAATGCCAGCAGGTAAAGCGAAATTAAAAGAAAGACATAAATGAAATTGAGTTTTGTAAAGATAAATTGTTATGACATGTGGTAAGGTAGAAGTCTTGGTAGCAATTATTGCTTTTACACAGAAAGTGGCTAGTTTTATGCAGTGGAGAAGCAGTTTTGTACAATGGAGAAGCAGTTTTATACAGAAGTTTTATACATCCTAGGGCTGTATGAAAGGTCTGAAAATTTCTCATCGTCTTGAGTTTATATATTTTCTAGTCTGTTCTTTGAAGATGATATGTGAGAGATGTCCAGATTGCATTTTGTGTGGAGAAGATAATGGTTTTTCTTTTTAGAATTAGAGGAAATTTGGAATATTGAACGCTGAATTTCCCAAAAAGGTGCAGAAACAGTTTTGATTAAATTGTTTGTTTTGTTCCCCCCTCCAGGAAAATGGGCATTGTTACTGCAAATCTAATGTTTGTGGAGATTCCTGTGACACTTGTGAAGCTGGTTATTATGCTCTCGAAAACAAGAATTATTTTGGCTGCAGAGGTAAAATGAATAAAGGACATTTCCAGTAGCAGATTTGCACTTAGCAGAAAAGTCTTTAGAATTCCCTAGGTTGTATTTTTAAAGTGTGAATGTATTTGTTGAATGATCTGTGCACAGCTGAAGCTGTTATTTTATCAAGCAAGATAATTACCATTCATTTCTCTTCTCGTTCCTGCTCCCAAGTTGTGGAACCGGGAATGGTTGATTTTCCTCCAAGAGTTACTTGGAAGAGCAGTAGCTGTCTGTTTTGCTTAGGAGTTTTCTAAGGTCTGCCTTTACAGTAAGAACTTGAAATGTTACAACAGATGATAGTATCTTGATGGGTGTTTTTGCAGGTATATTCATGCATTTCTTTAGCCGAGGCCTCAATGTGTTTTGAAGCAAAGCCAGATGTAGCTGTGCTGTGGAGAAAGTGGTTCTTCTTCTGAAGGATACGTGCTTTGAGTGATGCAGAGCTACTGCACCAGTTCCCTTCCCTCCTTGTACCCCCCGCTGTAGATGTAGATTTGTTAAAATTACTGAAAGCACTTTTACTGACTTCAGTGTACCTTACATCTGTTTGGGGTTGATGCAAAAGATGTATTTTTAATGCATTGACATAATTTAACAATCATTTAATATGTGTAGAGTTAAAAATAACAGGTACTGTATCCAACAAAGCTTTTATACCTAATGTCTAACCAAGAAGATAATGAATGGGATCTGGTTTCACAAAGGTGTCAAAGGATTGCAAGTACTTATGATGTCTTAAGAAACTGAAGGCTTTTACACTATGACATAAGTACATGTTTAGGAACTTTCAATATCTCAATTCAGCTTGAAATTTTTAGCCTAGACATATTTGTTCCTTAGTACAATATATTATACCTCCTTATTACAGGTGTAATTCAGTTTGTGTCACAATTCTTGTCTCCTGTAGAAAATCATTCAGTATTGTTGTCCTGTATTGGTTAAAAACAGGCATACGCTATTATATGAACACACATGCTTTTGTCATGACCAATTTTTTGTAAGATAAAGGCTCTGAAAAATCAGCATCTTACAAATTTTTTAGGCGAGGGTTTGGGGTTTGTTTTGGTCTGGGGGATGTTTGTTGATGTTGTGTGGGGGGGCTTTAAAATAATTATTCATCATGATGATGTAGAAATTCTGACTTACTAGCAAAACGTTTGAATGACTGCCCTGCAGAGCTGTAGTAGTGTGCTTAGTAATGTGGCACGGCATATTGCTTGTGATTTGGTTTTTTTTTAAGTGGCTTTTGTCACATTCCAAGGTGAAAATAAAGCAAACAACCACAAACTTCAGAAGCCAGAAATAGTTGCAGCTCATGCATATGTGTTAACACATGTTTGAAAGAGTCTGGGGGGAGTCTGAAGGGCTCTGGAAGGAGGAAACGAATCATTAATAGTGTTCAACTAGCAGAAGCGAGGCATGTTTTCTGATCACTTCTGTCACTTCTTTTCTGATGGGATATTTGGTTTCTGCTCTTTCCCCAACAGGCTGCCAGTGTGATGTTGGAGGATCCCTCAGCCCAGCGTGTGCTGAGCCCTCAGGTGGCTGCCAGTGCAGGGCCCATGTCGTGGGGACAGCCTGTCAGGAGTGAGTCCGGCTGTAGCTCCTACTAGCTCCTGCTTAAGCATAGTTCTTTTGAAACTGCCTTCAAGTCACTTGCTTTTGTATTAGCTGTTGATATTATTTTTGCTGGGCAGTTTTCTTATGTTGTTTTACTAGGATGTTTTATACTTGTTTCCTTAAATAGCCAATGCCAGTTGTGCAATAGTATTGCATATGCATCTATATACATATCAAGAGTTATAGAGTAAAACATATGTAAGCTGTAAAAACTTCTGAGAGGAGAACTCTCATTATGCTCATCTTTATCAGCTGTCTTGAATGTACTATCTCTTATCAGGATTCCTCAGTCATCAGTAGGTCACTTCCGTTCCACTGCTTTGTGCTCTTAGATATAGATCATACAGCAATTGGTGACACTTTGTTGTTTGTTTGTTTGTTTGTTTGTTTTCCTTGAAAGGCCTGAAAAAAACTATTTTTTCCCTGATCTGCACCACATGAAGTTTGAGATTGAAGATGGTGCTACTGTCAAGGGAAGGGAAATTCGTTTTGGCTATGATCCTCACGAATTCCCTGGCTTCAGTTGGAGAGGATATGCTCAGATGTCATCTATACAAGTAAGCTGGTATTTTGCTAAGGCTTTGGAGTCAAAACATAGGTGCATGGTATGTATGTCTCTATAGTACTGCCATGTGTGTTCAGTGTCATAGAGAAACTGGAAGAAAAGGACAGGATATCACTAAGCTGAACCCTTTGGCACTGTATCACTGTTTAGATCACTGAGTGTTGGTACTATTGGTACGGTCATTGCTTTTGCCAGTATTTGTTCTTCAGAAATGGTCTTTGAGGTGGGTTTTGGGGGTTTTTTGTTTGTTTTTTGTGAGAGATCTGCATTTTGAAACGGGTGTTAAAAAAAAGAACTAACAGCTTTAAAGTCCATAATACTAAGTGCAGAAGTTCTTGTCATGTCAAGGACAGTAGAAATAGCTGAAGGTTGATGCTTGGCTAAATAATTTGAATTACACAATTCCATGGCAGTCTGTATCCACAAGGTTTTCAAGTACCATCACAGGGCTGTCACTGAAGCCTTTTACACCTGCAAATTATGCTGGGTGAAAAAGAGAAAGGTGCCAACTTTTGTTAGCAATGATAACTTCACATTACAGCAAACAGGAAAAGGTGTGATTCAGTAAAGGAAGCTGTGAGCAGGAGCATATTGGCAACATTCATTTTAGTCTCATGACAGTCCACAAATAAACTAAGCAACAGCAATTTATAAGTAAATCACAGAAAGAAAGTCACCAGGAAGTGTAAGAAGGGACCTGCCTGACTTTGGTCTGTATTGCTGACCAAGTGAACCAGGACTTTAAAACAGTAGATTTCAGCAGTAAATAGGATTTCCTCACTCTTCTTAAAGGTAGTACTCTGGTATGGTTGTGTCCAAGGATTAATGGATCACTGTAGACTGAGATGCAAGTACATAATTATTGCACAAGAGTAGTGATTTCCTTTCTGTTCTTCATTTTTCACTCTTTCCTCTTTGTTCCTTTTGTTGTCTGTTTTATCCTGGAGCTCATATTCATTGGATCTTCAGAATTACTCCACTTTCATAAAGGAAGGCAACTGTCCAGTAGCAGCGATTTCTTAACTTCCGCTTTCTAACTCAGCTGCTTTTTGCATTTCATATCCAATGGCATTTCATGAAGAGACTGAGAAAAGGCTTAGTCTCTAATCTTGCTACAGGCGTGCATTATTTTGCTTACCTGGATAAAATTTTTCAGTCATGTAAGTAATCGCCAGCTCCAGGCCCTTCTTATTTAGATCCTTGCATAACTGAGGTGCATTCTCAGTTATGCAAGGTTCTAACTGGAGGAAATTATGTTTTTCATTTCAAGGAACTTTCCTAATTTCAATGTAGTGTTTCTGTGTCTTGCAGAACCCTGAAATAATCCTCCTGACATTTATTTTGTAGAAGATAATTGTTACCATATCGACCACACAAAAGGCAATTGTAACAGATTTGTTAAAGAAAAAAACTAAAAGAAAACCTAAAAAAACTAAAAAAAAAAAAAAAGAAAAAAAAAGAAACCCTTTCATCACATTAAAAACTTCTTGAGGTAAAATAAATCAGCTGTTTTTGACTTTGTTGGAGACTATTGTCAAGCTGCCAAAAGGGGTGTTTCATTATAGACTGAGCAGCTGACAGTCGAGCTTAGATTTTAAAGCACCAGCCAGAGTTGCCTAAGTTTGTGACAGAGCTCAAAGAATAAGTTCTCCCCACTCCCTGCCTTTGCTTGAGGCCAGGGACTGGCACCTCTTCCTCCCTCATTCCTCACGTCTTCTTCCTCTCCCTTCACTGTGTCTTCTAGATTTTCCATAAAAGCTCAGAAACCATTTTGATAAATCTCCTGAAGCATGCTTTTTTATTTCTTTTGCCTTTTCTTTTTTGTTCATATCTACTTCTCAAGTGTTCCTTTAGTGCCTTACCCATGCACTACCTTTCAGAAATCATCCTTCTCCACTTAAAACAACTCTTGTAAAACCTTTCCCCATTGCCTTTCTGCAGTCACCTAGATTTTTGCTATCAAGTCTCTAGATCTCTCGGCCCTGCCATCTGTGGTATGTCTGTCTTTGCTTTCTGCTTTGAATTTCTATTAAGAAGGTGAAAGTGTCTGGTGATGACAGAATTGAGGAATGTACATTCAGAGCAGCATATGAGAGATGGCAATTTTGCATTTATTATAACTTTTAGGAGTAAGAGAAAATGAGGCTTTGTGCTCTGTTCTCAAATGTATGGAACAGAGAAAACTTACATACATTTGCGAAAGCGGAATGAACTACAGGGGTGGGGAGGTCACCATACAACCAAAGTCTTGGAAAGGGACAGCAAGTGGATTGTGATGGGTGAACTGTTGGGATTACAAGGGGATTACAAGGGGAGTTTTAGGATGGAAAGAAGGAAGCCAACACTTGAGGTTGTACCAATCCTATCTTTTCCTAATCCACCACCACCATTTGAACATGTCTCTGCTGATTCTGTTGCTCTGTGAATTAAATAACTGGGGCTGTGAGAGAGCAGCCTCCTGTGGGGTCAAGAACTGCATGGATCCAGAGGAGCCAGTTCAGCCCCAGGGCAAAGAGTCATGCATGGTGTTACATCTTTAAGAAACCACAGGATCTGGTGGAGAAGCAGAAGTTTCAGTGACAATCTGAGATGTCCGCACGCTGTGGGGTGTGTTGTGTGATCTCAGAGTAGGACTGTTGATTCTGGCCAGTTCTTTGGGAAGCTAGGAATATGGACAGATTTTATGGATACCATAAGCTTCCTTTAGGGCATGGAAGTGGAGAATAACTGTAAAATACTGCCCATATATCAAGGTGCAATATTAACACACATGTTAGTTCAGTCCTTCTGTGTCTTTCTGGATAAGCTAGTATCTAACGAGAGTTTTATTTCGCAGGAGGTTTTGTTCTATGTTCTTTTGTAAGCTGTCCAAGCCTTTCTTTTCTGTTACAGAGTTTGTCTTGGCCAAATGGTTTTTCTTTCTCTGGGTGCTAGTAACAAGTAATATACTTTCCTTTCCTCCTTTTTCCCTTTCTTTTTATTTTTCGCAGCCAGAGGTGGTTGTGCCTATCACTGTGGCTTCCCCTAAGCTCTTCCATCTAGTCCTCCGCTATGTCAGCCTGGGCTCAAAAAGCTCTAAAGGGAAGATCTCAGTTGCTGAGGGAAAACATTTTGGCACTAATTACACTTGTAAGTGAATTAATTTTCTCACTAGGCTTGCCTGTCTTCCTCTGTGATACAGCAGCATGGCCATTCCAGTATGTACTTTTCTGCATGTGCATTTTTCTTGTAGGACTCTAGTATGGTGCTTGCATGGCTTCTAACTTCCTCTATTCAGCACTTTATGGCTGGTTTTGTTTATTAACTTCCATTTTTCAGAATGAAGTGAAGATAACTTTGAATGTGGAAAAATCAAACTTATTTCGCATTATCCTGAGGTATATTAACCCTGGAGGTGAAACATTGTCTGGTCGCTTATCTGCCTGGCAATCTCAGCCTGAAACAGGTAGGTGCAACTCAGTGGTGCAACAGGTCAGAATATTAGAGTGGAGGAGTCTTTTCAAGGTGCACCTAAGTCAGATTTGTAATGTTGCTTAAAATGCATCACTTTGAACAGTGGCAGTTCTTTTGTGCTTTTCCTAGTATATTTTGCTGTGTAATTGATGTGGCTGTGTTTGCATGAAATCTTTGCTTACAGTAGTAATCAACATTTGTTTTTTCAAATGTTTGCCAAACTCAGTACTTTCAGTTCTGCACTTGGAAGCTCTGAACTATGTTTTATGAAGCTTTTAAAGAAGGGATAGCAGCATTTATATTGGTTTAGTTGCCTTTAATATTTCAGTTTAAAAGTGGCTTCTGCCTTCATTCCATGAATAACATTTATTTAATGGTGAATCCAATATACCAACTTAGCTCTGATTACAGACCTCAACAGCATGTGATGCTTTTTGGGCCCTGATAGAAAATAAGTACTCCATATCCTTTGAATAGGAGGATACCAAGCCTATATGCAGAATTGTATCTTACAATGCCTAACCTCAGCATACTTATGGCAGCTAATGGAGTTTAGTCATAGATCTTTTAGTAATTCTAAGGAGACAAAACTGAAGACTTCACAGATATCACTCAGCAGAGTGGCAGCAGTTCATGGTCTGGCTTTTATTGGATGGGCGACAGGGAACCAGGTTTTGTCTGGGCTTCAGAGAAGGAATCTATAATATTCATAACAATTGTGCCTCACAACTTTTTGATGTAGCACGCCACAGCTACATTTGTGTTGTACATCATCTGTGCACATTGTACATCATCTCTGCACGTTGTATATCATCTCTGCCCAGACCTTCAATTACTATCTGTAACTGAACATTTTAGATGCTGCTGAGAACCTCCAGTATCTGAAATATTTGGCTGAAAGTCACATGAGAACCGGTCTTGTGTCAGTTGAACATATTGTGTGTTGGTGCCAAACCAGGCTGAACAGAAAATAATGGAGAAGTGAAGTAGTGAGCACTACTTCAGAATATTGTGAAACTGGCCATCACAGAGGCAGAGCTCTGCTTTTCTGAACCAATTTGCTCAAGACTAATAAAAACAAAGACAGCAACCACTGTGTAGCTCTATAGCTCATTGTGTGGGCAAATGCACATTGATTAATATAATGCCTTAAGAAAAACATTGATCAGCTCCCGTTAGACCCATTTAAATGGATTGAATCATTAGTTCAGCACACTAAGCAAACAGAGACATTTTTCACAATCCCTCATATTTTTACTTGGTTTTATTTTGCTGGCAGGGGCTGCTCAGAGCACAGAGTTTGTCTTCCCACCCAGCAAGGAGCCAACTTTTGTCACAATCCCAGGAAAAAGCTCCACAGAGCCTTTCTCACTGGTTCCAGGCACGTGGACTGTCAGTATAATGGCAGAGGAAGTCCTCTTGGTAAGAAAACAATTGAGGAGAACAAGTGCTTGAAGGCTGTCATGATAGTACTGCTCTGGAGTTATTTACCTGGAAGAACCCTGTAAGCAATTGAAATTCAGCACTAGTGAAAAGAGCACAGCAGCAGAATATCATTATGAAAATTTACAGTCCCACTGCTTATTTCATTTTTTCTACTTCCTTGACTTTCATCAGCTCTAGTTTTTCTTGTGCTTACATACTTAATTTGGAGTTTTTACCTTCAAAGGCTAGAGTAATATTGACACACAGCACAATTGTTTGAGCAGAAATGCTCAAAGAAATTCATAGTTCTTACCTATCAGATATCATATCTAAAGCTTACCACAGATGAGCAAGGTCTTAGTTTCTTGACAAAGATTCTTCAGAAGATGAAAATAAAATGGGCTGCATGATTAGTAGGTTATTTTCTAAATGTTTGCTGTCCATCCTTCCATCATGACTCTTCTTTCTCCCACTGAGATACTGAAAAACTTTCTGACATCAGTTCTGAGAAATTGCTATAAAATCAGAAATTGTTTGAGGTCATAATCTAAGAAAAACCTTAAACATACATGATCATAAAGGCAGCATACTGCATTCATATGTATAATGTATAGGGTTAACAAGTAGTCTGTGTCTTTAGTCATTAAGCCTGGGGCTCTGTTAAATTTATGGAGTACCACGTAAAATGTTACTAAAGAGCTTGCAAGCATATTTCTTGCTGAAAGTGACAGTGCTTATTGTGTCTGCTTTTTTTTACTAATACCTTTGAAAAGGAATTTATTAATGACCTTATCCCAGCATGTTCTCACTTCACCAGTTTTTATAAAAACTATAATATGTTAATTTAAGTAGTCAGAACAAAAATATACCAACTTCTGAAGCACAGCTTAATAGATTACATGGAGTATTTTAATGAAGTCAACTGGGCTACGTGAATCTCCCTTGTGGAGTCAGAGTTCTGTGCATGCGGATCATATTCATGGCTGAAAACTGCATGCAGTCAGTTGTGTATTACCTGGCTGTAGAGAAACTGCTTCATTAGCACTATCTTGTACAACACATGATGGGAGTGGCCTGAGAATTTCCTTGCCCACAGGGCATCTCCCTTCGTCCCATCTTTATGAAGGCAGAAATAGAATTAGGGAGATACATTCTGATGTTACCGGCCCATGTAACAGCAAAAAACTTTCACGTCTTGCAGATATACTCTGTAAAAATTATTTATGTGGTTGGTTTCTTTCATTACTACATTGAGAAAGTCTAGAGATGTTCCTTTTTGTTCCTTTAATTTTCTGCATGGTCTTGCATTTGTTGCATTCTTTGTTCTTAGGACTATATGGTGCTGTTACCCAGTGATTACTACGAAGCATCCATCTTGCAGATACAAGTTACAGAGCCTTGCACATACTCGGGACATGCTTCAACAGAGCAGTCAGTATATGCGCTACAGAGTAAACCAGTGCCTTGGATTATTTTATTATTTTATTGTTATCTTGCTGCACTTGAAAACAATAACAATCCTGTGTTTGTTTGTTTTTATGTAAGCTGCTTGCTCTATCAGCATTTGCCATTGGGCAGATTTTCCTGTGTCCTTGGTTCAGAGGCAGAGTATTTCAGACACGGGGGAGAATACAGAAGAATACCTGTGTGGCAGCCAACTCCTGATCAACCAGTGATGACCCATATCAGTGGAAGAGAGGTCAGATTCCTGCTGCTAATTTCAATCCCGTCTGCACTGTTGGCCATAAACTTACTGCAATAAGACGTTTGCAGGTTACAGTTTAGGATTTGCAGATATGTAACACATCCCTAAAGCAGATGCCATGCCAGGTTCTGCGTTTTATACAGAACTGTGTTAACGGATCAGTGTAGGCAGATTTGTAACTGTGACCAGAGTAGGCATTTCACTCTGACACAAGTAATTTGTTAAATAAAGGTCCTTCTGCTTTAAACATACTGGCTTGGTCAGAATACTGTTTAATTGCAACATAAGTGGGATAATGGTTTGTCAGCAGAAATGGTGTACATACAGCACTATAAATTAATCTCGTTTTCCCCCTTAATTAGCTATACCTTCATAAAATATTTGCTTTAATAAACAAAAAAGCAGAAGCTATTATGCCTCTACTGTAGCTCTATTGAAAGAGAAACGTGTTTTGTGCAATTAAAAGATATACTGGAAGTGTGTCTGGTAAAAATACAGTGTTTTATCAATTGCATGATAGTTACATGTAAAGTGATTATGCCCTCTACTACTGTGCTTAGATATTGCTTTTAAAAATACCAATTGCAACAAGAATATGTCACAGGCCCTGGTGCTTCATGACTGATGCATGTGCAAAGCTGTATTGGTATGAATGATTGCGGTGAAGTCAAGAGGGCTGTTGACAGAATTAATTACACATTTAGGTGTTTGTAGCTTAAGGAAATATTGAGAAAAAAGAGTTTAAATTTGAAAATCATTACATAGCCAAATGTAGCAAAAACTTCTGCAACTGTAGCACTTTCCATGCAACTACTTCGAACTATTTTGAATCAAATATTGGGTTAACCAATTTGTGCAGGTAAACTGAAAGAAAAACTTGATGCTTCAGAAAGTGGTATTGGCTGTTGCCTGGAGAAAATGCTTTCACTCTTTGTAAGGAATCTGCTGTAGGAATTGTGTTCCTGGAAATTTTGTTTTCAGTGGAGAAGTAGATTTAATTTTTATGTTACTAAAGATAGTTTAGAGATGGCAGTAACAATTATTTAGGATTGTTAAAGTTTCCTCACGGATACTTTATCCTGGGGAGAAGAGAAATAATAATATGATCATTTCCTAGGCTTATTTTATAGCCTTCCTAGAACTGTTACAGTGGCAGCTGTATCTTGAACTTGGTTGACTCTTACTAGTGGACAAACTGATATCCATAAGCAGTGCTTCCATTCTGTTGGCTGTCTTTTGCTGAGACATTACAGCACCAGCCCTGGACTGGTGCTGACAGGTTTGCTTACAAGGCAGGAAAAGGGAGTTTCCTGCAAGAAAGGGAGTGAAAAATCTAACAGCTTTTTTCTTTTTCAATGGTCTTGACCTAGGTCAATTTACAGATGACCATAAATGTTCCTCAAGTTGGTCGCTATGTTCTGGTTTTTGAATATGCCAATGAAGATGATCAGTTATACACTGCCGAGGTAACAATACATAGTCCTGGATCTGTCACTGAAGGCAGAGTGAGAATATATAGTTGTAAATACAGGTAAGAATTTCTGAAGTAATCAGTAAATGATTAAATAAGCATTTGGGATGTAATTATGCTTTCTGTATATTGTAATCTATTTTACTATGTAGACTGTTTGAATATTATAGGTTGATTTAAGAGCAAGTCCATGATTCTGTGGGTATAAATCTCTCTGTCTTATCAGGTCATTATATATTACTACTGCTTCAATGAAATGTTTTCCTATAAAAAGAGGGTTTTTTTTTTTTTAAATGCACATTCATAAACCCTTATAAACTGTTATTCTCTGAGTCCAGCGGGAAAGCATCAGTGTTGGCTGCAGAAGCCTGCAATGGTTTTATTTAGTTAAAAGTGTGTCCAAGGGCTTTGGCTATGAAAAATGTAGCAGCCAATTTTACAAGAAGTCTCTGAAATTCCGAGTGTAGCCATCATCTGGCTGTTAGGCTGTAGGCAAGGTCTTCAGCTGAATGCTTCTTTATCCTTGTTGACTACTGAGGTTACTGCAGATGTATCTGCACAAGAGATTTTGTCTGTCCTGAGGGAGATTGTCTTTAACACCTGAGCATTTCAGTGTATGACTCAGTTTAGGACTGTGATCCCGCAGATGCTTGTGCCCTTGGGAGATGCTACCCAGTGCTGGGAGACTACAGCCATGCATCCATTTTTCCCACGAGCCAAGAGTTTGACAGATTGGAGGCTTGGGCTTAGGTTTGCATTCAGGGTGAAATTCCCCAGTAAGAAAAATCATTTTCATCAGCATATTTGTGGTGCAGAGCAGAACTATGAGGAGTGATGACCTTGTGAGGTTATTGCTGGAGAAGGCTCTTATTTTTAGCCTGTTATGTAACACTTTGAGCCCCAAACGACCTGCTATAAATCTTCCATTTTATTGGTATTTACTTCCCATCTCCCAGCACATTTTATGGGCTAATTTTGAGCATTCTTGTTGGTTCATATGATATACTAAGAACCTGCTGATGAAAATACAAGTAAAGCCCTTGTTACTTCAATGCAGCAATGCAGTAAATTCCTTCTGCAGCCATTGTGCTTGAAGCAAATGGTCACATTGCAAGTGAGTTGCTGTGTCATATTTTCTAGAACAGGAAGCTACAAGTATCTTCTGTTCAAAAATAAATCAAGAAATGACATAGTGAGGTACATGCAGATAAAATTAATTTGTAGAATTAGGAATATATTGTTTCAGGCCTTCTGACAGCTCTACTGGGTAATCCCAATAAAACATCAAAAGAGAATAAAACACTGCAAGCTTCCAGCAAATCACAAATAAGGCACCTGTATTTCTCTGTCCTTCAGTGTTCTTAGCCCTGAGCTGACCTTATTTTTGAGCTGTGCTCCAAATGAGAGTGAAATTTCCACATTCTCTGCTTAATAGAGAAGAAATAGAGAAGTGGTTGTATGGTGGTTGCAGCTTCTCACCCATTGCATGCTGGCTGGCCTAGCTGAGCAGAAGTGCAGAAGGAAGAAATTAGATCCTTCTCTTTAGCAAAAGGGAATTATTGCTACTTTTGGCAAGTTGCAGGGGTCATTCTCTCTGAACAAGACAGAGCTCAAAGGCCTTAGTAAGACTCTTCTCTTCCTTTTAGTATGTATTTGTCTTTAACGGAGAAGTGCAGCCTGTTGAAGGTAGTCAGTAAAAGGGAAACCTACTTCTTTTTCACTTGTATTGGTGAGTATCTCTGTGTCCAGAATAGCTTTCTGAAATCAAGACTTGGACAGTTGCCATTGTGTGGGTGAGAGCTGCTGATCCACATCGTAAGTGGCACATGGCTGTAGTGGAAAACAGCAGCTGGTGTGTGCTGGCACCTCAAGGAGCACGGCCCAGTCACAGAGTATTAGTTACACACCATGTTACACAGATAGCATGCATGTGTGTCTGTCCATATCCTACTTAAAGCAGTAGCTCAAACAGATATCTGAGCTGAGATCTGGATGCTTGGGCTCTGAATAAGTCAGTCCACAAAGGACAAGCAGTATCTTGTATGTGGTACATCCTTCATCGCACTAGTGAAGATACTGCAGATTTATCACTGGCCAGATAGCTGTTACTCGTGATGCAGCAGAACAGCTAGGCACCAGTGGTGAGGCTAGCCAAAAACTAGGCAGCTGAGCTAGGCAATAGGATAAACAACATGGCAAAAACACTGGCTCCTTTTTAATCCTGCTTTCTGTCTCAGTTTCCTTTGTCGAAGCATTGTAGTTGACGACAGCAATCGCATTGCAGTCTATGACCTACTAGCAGATACAAAGATACATCTCAAGGCATCATCAATTAATTTTCTTCTGGTAAGTTTCCATTTTCTTATCCCTTTAGTAGTACTCGTTCCTTGAGTGTAAAGTATTCCCTGAGGGCAGAGAAAGATACTTCTCTTCCTACGTTCACATGCTGTGCAGTAATGTGTGAAATGATGTATATTAGATGCTTGAAGATGTTTCTCTGTATTGAGGCAAACTTGCTCAGTTCCAAAGATAAACAGAAATTTGCCTTTCTTGGCAAGGATTTTTCCAGCTCTCTAGTGCTTTATTTCAGTTCCCCAATCTCTTCTACATGTGCAGTTTAAATGAAAAATCTTCTGGTAGCTTTTTTGCTTCATAATTTTTTTTAAATCCTCAAAACCCATGTAGGAGTTTCCTGGGTCTCTTACAAAATTCAGGTAATAAATGGATTCGTTTCAGGTAATAGATTCATTCATTAGTCATATAACTTTTAAGTACTTTGAATAAAAAGCCTTCACTGACCTCTTTTGGCCACACCAGGAATGCGTTTTTCTGGATGCAGAATTTTTCTGTACGTTGTTTTTGTTTTCCATTCTAAAAAGGTGAGTTACACAGTTGATTAAAGTATTAGTTGCAACACAGTTGTAAGCATAGGATAGTTTCATGGAACTATTAGGATTAATAAGTGACACATGCTTTCTTCATTTCATGAGGCAGTGTTCAGTGTGAAGAAATATCATTTACATTGTATGTTAGATGCCTGCAGCTATTGTTGTGCTAACAAAATCCATATCCAAAAGATGATATTATTAGTGTGTATTTCCACATGTGGAAGTTTCTAGGGGGAAGTCTTCTGGGGAAAAGAAGAGATTCAGGTATATAGCAAGGTCCTCCACCTGGGTCAGAGCAATCCCAGGCACAGCTACAGGTTGGGCAGAGAAGAGATCCAGAGCAGCCCTGCAGAGAAGGACTTGGGGGTGATGGTCGATGAGAAAATGAACATGAGCCGGCTTCAGTGTGAGCTTGCAGCCCAGAAAGCAACCGTATCCTGGGCTGCATCAAAAGGAGCGTGACCAGCAG
>JBCJKH010078256.1:0-12814 GCA_039877255.1 Loriculus beryllinus
TGACAAACAGGGAAATGAAAGCGTGCAGGTACAACCAGCACGCAAGTCATTAATGTGTCAGAGTATTTTTGTCATCTTATTTTGAGTCTCCGTTTTGAACAAATGACGGTATGTTTTAGGGTAATCAGTGACTTTATGGCACTGATAGATACTTCAGTGTCAAAGCCCTAGAGAAAACAAATAACCTATTTGAAAAACAATTTAAAATCTTTATAAATCAAAAAACATATTGAAGGCAGTGATAATTTCAGATTCCAAAGAGAAGGTCCCAAATTGTCAACATGGGCTGTTCTGGATCAGAATTCATCTCTTACTGGACATTTGTGTTAGCAGAAAGTTAAACAGAAATGAATAATGAACTTCAGCACATTCTGTCTCCCTTTGTTTAGCTGCACTCTTGGATATCTGTGAAAAACTGCCTTTCCTACCTCTTTTGGAGAAAGTTAACAAATTCCCTGTCCAGGTGAGCCAGCAAGGCTCAGTCTCTCAGGGGGCACAGTAGAATAAACCAGTCACACTTTTGCAAATAAAGTTAACAAGAAAAGTAGTATTGCAATTTTGGTTTAAATCATTAAGGTTGGTGAGACAGAAGTAAAACTAGAAGAGTATTTTGTAAGGAAGAACAATATTGTATCTCCAGTTTTATATTTCTAGATTGATTTCAAGATTCCCTGGATTCTAATTTGATCATTAAAAATATCAATCATGATGTTCTCTGAGGTTTCCAATATCTCTTCCAGGTATAACAATAATGAAGATTAAAACATTCTGATATTTAAGGGGAGGGGTGAGGAAGGGAACTTTGAAAGGATCTCTTTCTCAAAATCAAAATTATTCAGTTACTGCCTGAATTTTCCATAAATGTCAGGTTTATTCTCAAATTATCTTGAAAACAAGTCTGAGTATAAACTACCAAAACTGTAGGAAGAATATTGCTTTTACTGAAAATCTTCACAGCCATTTATGACTAAATCAGTTCAATGGCACCATGTTCCTTTCAGGACAGTCTCCAGAATCCACTACTTGCTTTAGAACTTGTGTTAGTTCTCAAATGTTACACAAGTAAGGGAACCCCTAATTTAGTTTGGAAAGCCAACATGGAGAATTTCTGATGTTTTCAACTTTAAGGTAACTTGTTGAAACACCAAAACCGGAATGAAAATTTTGCTTCACAGAGAACGCAACCAAAAGAAGGAAGTTTGGTACGCACACCAAAACATACAGAGCAAACATATTGGAGGTTGTTTGATACCTAGAATTCAGGATGCTGAAAACCAGTAAGATACAATACAATAAGGCTTGTATTGTATTTATCAGTAAAGATCCTGATCAGTGTTGCTAAACAAGAGCTTTCTTACACAAGGCAACTTTACGTAATAAAACCCTATGACCCTACATCATTTAGATTAATCACTCAACATAGCAACATCAGCTCTGTTCTGGAAGACAACTAAAGTCTTTAAAGCTTTCTTGAGTCTCCAGCAATTAATTAAGATTACATTTATGCATTTAATTGCATTCATGCTTTCCAACATATAGGATAACATGATAATGGACAGAAGTATGAATTTTTACCCAATTAACAGAAAAATGGAAGGCCTGAACTCATCAATGTCAGAACCAGATACCAAGATATTTCAGAATGGACCTGTGCAATGAGAGTTTTTGTTATCCACTTCTGTCAGGACAGAAAGGCTTCTCTGTTTTCTTAGGTCATCCTTACAATTACTTCCTGTTCCATCACATCTGAAGACAATTAGATGATGCAGCTAGCATGACTTTAATACATCATTAACTTTTCTCACTCTCCTTATTTTGCTGCCTTCATCCTTTGTTAAGGCAAGCAGGGGAAACTCATTTAGTGACCTGTCCTGATGAGTATAGACACAACATACACAAATTTATGAAAATACTGATTTTAGACTGGTTTATAGATTTATTGCTAGTATATATATTATTACCCTGCAGTAATAGAGCACATTTTCAAGCTGCTTCCTCAAAGTATCACTTTTCACTCTTCTCCAATGAAAAAAGAGCCAGGTGTGAAATACTCACTGAAGACACATCATAGACTGTGCGTAAGCGCACATACCTGACAGAGGAACAGTATTTCTGAGACAATCTCCTCGGTGGACCCTCCAGGGTAGAAGGAGATTCCTGAATCCCAAACGGAATCAGAGTGCCCATTAAGGACCTGTAAATTTTTGAAGCAATCGGCTAAGCCTGCTAGTAAATGAAGTTTTGAAATTCCTCCCTGTTACACCTGAATCATTAGTAGCGTCTTGGTTTAATGGATGAACACATAGGAAGCTACAACTAGTCTATCAGCTACACTCAATTACACTACATCAACTGCCGGCAATTTTTTTTACAGCTGTAGTCTGTATCTCAGTTTTCTCTTTGATCAACTGAAAAGATGTGTTTCTGTAATAGAAGAGAGCTCCCATGCTTATGAGTCTTGCAGAGGAATCTCTGTAGCAAATCTCTCTAAACTAACACTGGGCCTGACGATTTCTTAAAGTACTATCAGATATTTTTTTAATCAGAATTATCTTATTAATACATTTATATAGCTTAGTGATGAGATTGGCTATCAGATTTTCTGTATTTCTTTCATCCTTTCCAAAGTAGAAAATGACAGTTGCTCTTTACATGCTCAAAGACTAATGGCAGCCACTCAGAGAGAAGCATCTGCCAGTGCTGAGAATATCGAGTTCTCTGAGTTCGCTCTCATGCCTATGAATCCTTGCTTGTAACAGTCTTTGTCCTTATCTTGACAATATTGTACAAGCTTTTCTGCTTCAAGATTCAGACTTTCAGTTTTCTCTGCTTCCCCGTATGTGCTGTACAAGTAACATCCCTTGTATCTTTGTCATTACAAAAATTCACACTGTTCATATAAGAAACCTATGAGTTAAAAGTGGTAAACTCAATACTTGAAGTTTGATCTTTTGGAAATTATGATATTAAAAGGTTTCCCAGGCTGGCCTTACTAGCTCGGGTTTCATCATAGTTTATCATTTATAATGACTAAGAAGTAAATATGGGTTTTCTTTTAGGGAGGGCAATATTTCATTCTATACACTTGCAAAAGACATAATCAATATTTTAATGACTCGTTCATACCTGCCTCTGAAGTTTTAGCACATTAAGTAATTTTCTAAGAGTCATCAATGGAATGGTAGGAGCAACTGAAAGGTCTTACAATACCAAAGACAAAATTTAACAGATGTGATCACTGTGAAATAGGATATTTTTTTTTTTTTTACAAGTTACTCTGAACACTGTTTGCCCACATTTTCATGTGCAAAGCAAAAAGAGAGTCTGCTGAATGTCCATATTTGCTTGACTAAATTTCTATGTATGGGGCATGATATGATGCATTATTTCTTTCACTTCTCATTTGCCCGTTTATCTTAGAGAATGTGAGTTACATCATTTCCTAATGAGCTCATTACAAAATGTTGTGTAGACTCTTCATTGTATAAAAATGGCTATTCTGATCAATAAGGAAATTTAAGGGGTTTGAACTTTTTAAAGACATAAGATATGAATCTATTGATTTTTTTAAAATTAAAAATACCTATATGCATTTCATTACACTTATATGTAAGTAAAGAGTCCTACAAGGAATTCTTTAAAAAAAAAATTAAAAAAGGAAAAAAGAAAAAATCTGCTTTTTGCATTTATCACTTAACCTGCACAAATCAAGCAAGGAACAACTTAACCTCAGGACAGTAAAATTGATTGATCATACAGGAGTCCATTTATATCTGTGCAGTTTTCTAATACCTTATGCAAGTTTTCTAGCTCTGAGGCAAGGTCATGGCACCATTAAGCTTTCTTCCTATTTTTGATCAGTGTCAGCACATCACACAGTAGTATTTAAGCCACGAGACAAGCCAATACTTAGCAAATAACCAAAACCAGATTAATAGAAACAGCCTAAATTCATATCTAAGTAGCAAGGTAATCTTCATAACTGAAAGAAGCCTAACATAGCATGATGACACCAGTATTTACTGACGATGGGAAAGAAATTCAAGAATTTCAAGTGAAAGAAATGGGTAGTGAGTACCAACACACCAACTGGCTGACTTGACGCCTGGTGCAATGATTTATTATCCATCATTTATGAAACCTGGTTTCTGGAGCGAATTCAATAATACACAAAGAACAAAAAGCAGCTAGCAGCAGAATATGCAAGCCTTAGGGTTTTTGGACAGAACGTTAGAGTGACAGGGTATTGCCCTTCTCTAATGATACAGGAGTGGATTGCTAATGGTCATATCTTCTGCATGGTAAAAGATGAGTTCTTTGTATAGGACATAAATAGTAAATCCATCTTCCAAGAATGAAGCTTTAGACAAATGTCCAAATATACCCTTTCTCTATGATCTCCCTCACATGATACATATTGATGATTTTCCATGGTATTTCCATGATACATACTAAGGTTGGTTAAGTATGACAGAGAAGAATGCCTGGGGCAAATGAGGCTGAAAAGATAATACAGGGAAAAAGGAGAGTGGCAATACCGAAGAATCTATTCAAAGGAGATTGATAGCTGTAACAGAAATAAAAGAAAGAATACAACAATAAAAGTTAAACAAAACCTAGAAAGATTAAAGGAAAGGTAATTGAAAATAGAGAAAAAAAAAAGCATAAAATTCAATTTAAAAGTTAATGTTGAAGTAAAAAGCACATAGAATTACATTAATGCTTTAAACTGTTATTAAACCCTTGAGAACATACAGGTATCAAAAGTGGTGAAAGGCAGATACCAATTTTTGTTGTTTTCAAAGCCTGTATGTTTCTCCATGCAGTGGAGAATAGACAATATAAAATTCTAGACATAGCAGATAGGAATTGCAGGTGACGTAGCAGTGGAACTGTATTTGCATAAAATAACCAATGATAGCAATGATAATAACAATAATAGCCAAATGACTCTGATTAATGGACCTTCTAGTGCTGAGTAAGCCATTTTTTAATAAATTGGATATGTTTTCAGTGACTGTACATGAAACTTTTGCATTAATGGAGTATGTATATAATTTGAAATGTGAAGTTGCTAGACGAGCAATTGAGTTCAAGCAAAACTAACTAATTAGAAAAGGATGAAACGATGTTCCTATGTTTCTTGTGTAACAGAGCCACCTGACACAACTGTGGTTTGCCCACCAATATGGAGAAGTAAGTTTGTAGGAAACCCAAAAGTGACATCCGTATCTAATCACACGTAACTGTCCTCCAGAAAGAAACAGATTTGCATGTGCAGTTCAGGAAGGCACATAAGATTCTTCAAAGTCCACACAAAATTATTAAAGGTGGTTAGGCATCTAGAGGTGGAAAGCAATTATAAGTGAAAAGTTAACCCTATAGATGCAGACTTGGTCTTCTTATCTCTATTTTGACTTGCTTACTGTCTTGGTTTATTTGTGAATTGTTACTGATACTGGTCACCCATTTCAAATATAGAGAATAGCTTTCAAACAAGAAGATTACTGCACATTTTAAGATGGGCTTTACATGCAACTTCTCGCATAAAGGCTTTAACAATACTTCAGGGTTTTTTTTGACATTGTATTACCCATCACATTGCATCTGGAATGACTTTATTAGTCCTGGATTGTGACGTGTAGAAACAGCCTATATTTGAATATTGGCGCTTCTGTAATATCCCATGGAATGTGTTACATTACCAAAAGCTTTTTCCTATTAGATGACCTAATTTTTTCCTGCATTCGTATAAGCTTTTTTGCTCTGTCTGCAGTCAATAAAGAGAATAATTGATCCCTGATATTTTAATAGGAAAGGTCAAAGCACTATGCATAGTGACCCAGTTAAATTGCTTATGTAGTAGTACCTTCATACTTTTTGTATAGTATCAGCAGTTATGAGGAACAATAAACTGAAAGAATTCAGACCATGAGGTTTACTGTATTCTCAACTCCTATTTAATTCCGTATTGTTCACACACAGCTGTGCAGGGGTGAAAGAAAAGTCATGTTAAACTATGACTATCTGCCAAATACATTGTGGACACCCAAAATATTTTAGTTGAAAGGTACTACACTGTGAATAATTTGATGCAAAGTTATTGGGAAGCCTTAAAAAAAAAAAAAAAAAGGTCTTGATTCTTTACTTCCAAAGACTCTATGTAACAATTTGTTCCTGTGCAAAGAAGGCCTAAGTGGCACAAACCTGGAACAACTCCCATTTTTCACTCATATTAAGCAAGTGTAATAAAAAAAATATATATACAAAAAGGCATGTAGTGCCATTTAATCAAGTGGATGGATAAGGCATGCAAGGGCCAGAGAAGTTCAAGTAATAGAAAATATGAAAATATTCCAGCTTTAGTTGAAGCACACACATGTAATGCAAAGTTAGAGTAATGGGAGAAGTAGAAATTTTAGTACTGCCAAATCCATAATCCTGAAAATGAATGTGAGTCTTTTACTATGAAAACTTTTTATAAAATTATGTAAATGTGATATATAAAAAAAATTATTTTGTGGCATCTTGTCTGTGGAAGAGGACAAAGGAAACTGTCTGGTTTTATAACATCTTCTGTGAATATATTCATGTTAATTAAGAAATGCATTTAGTTTGGTTTAAAATTCTGTGTCATTCTCCAACTCAGTCATGTATATCTGGTTCTCATAACTGAGTGTCTTGGAATTTTAAATCCACCACTCTGTCCTGACAGTGCTTCTAGAGAGAAATATTAGTTTTTCGACTTCACAAATGCAGGTGGCAAGAGGGACCATATATTTCACAGCATAGGTGCCCAGGCATGTTTGGGAAAAAAAAAAATAGAAAACTTTCTGCAATTTTTTTCACTTCTAAATGAAGCTTTGATGCAGGGGGAAGCATTAATCAGAATGTTTTCAGAGAGATAAAATGACATCTATATATCTGTATTTTGATACAAGAGTTGGAACTAGATCATCATAAGGTCCTTTCCAACCCTAACCATTCTATGATTCTATGATTCTATTCTATGGTTTCAGAAACTCATGGCTTTGTCTGTACATCTCTAATTAATTTAATGGGCCAGTAAATGTTCTTTGGCCTTGAGGACAATCTGCAAACTCTTGCCTTCCAGAAGAGGCAGGCTGCATCCACGCTGCCTGTTGGCCTGTGTTGTCCTGTGGAACATGATGCACAATACCTTGCAGCACATTGTTGCTTGCCAGAGACCATGGCACCAGTCATGCTAGCAGTTCAGCAGTATGGATAATACCTGCCAGGTGCCTGGACCCACAGCCTGGCCCTTAGTTTGCTAGTATAGACATTGCCTGCATTTTGCAAATACTGACTTGAATTTGGTGTAATATGGTGTGATGAAGTCTTGAAACTGTAATGAAGTTGATCTATCTTGCTAAGTCACTGGTACAGGAACTTCCATATGCCCTTATTGAGGGGGGGAGGAGGAGGGAAGAACCCAACAAAAAACCAAAACAAGCAATAAAAGAAACAAACAAAAAACCCACCAAACCAAACCAAACCAACAAATCCAAAACCAAAGTCTAAAATACACTAAAACAACTACATACCCTTTGTCAAAGAGTTTTCTAGACTGTGGTAGGGTATATTTCTTATTTGCTCTCTTTCAACACCTTATTATCCTAGTTTCTGGACTTAATCAGAGCAGAGGTTATTATTCTTGGTGCACTGACTTTGCTTGTATCCTGGTGTCACTCAAATTTTGGAAGAGATCTTTGCCTGAAATAAATACAATATACACTTCTTTCTCTTCAAAAATCAGTCATCAGTTGTGGGCAAATCAATTCAGTCCTTCCAATACAATAGTAAGTTTTTAAATGCTGACTTCACTGATACCTCCTTCTTTGGCAGAGTTGGACAGGTTTTTGACAAGTCTGGTCCATTACTTAGTTATCTCTAAATTGTTTAAATTAACTGTCAGATTCTGGGATTATTTCCAGCACAAGGTCAGTGTAGACCTGAAAATCTTACTTTAAAGCCTCTTCTTCTTTTGTTGGTAGCTGCTTAATTTAAGCAAAGGATAGTGACCACTGTCATGAGTATTTTTGCCTTTGCATTCAGTGCTGAAAAAAACCTAGTCAAAATCTTGAAGTCTAATGTAGAATGTCATGTAAGAATTTTGAACCCAAGAATTCCACGAAGTGTTTATGGCTTATTCAATATTGAAATGCAAGAGGAAAAAAAGTCAACTGCAAATGTCTCCTTTTCCACTTGTGAATATCAAAGAATGTCAGACAATTTCTGTAAGGTCTTTTCATATGACCATAACCATTGCCTGGTCTTCTTCCAGCTGTTTAGTGCTTGTCTATGGCATGCTGACTACATGAAGCTGTGCCCAACATTACGGTTGTTATAGAATGACTCTGTAAAAAAACACAGAGTCTTAGAATGGTTGTTTTATTTTGTACTTTCCTGTGACTTTTTAGAGTCATGTATATGATTCTACATATGTAAGAACTAAAAATAATCTATAAAAATTCCTCCATTTCTTTGTCACAGCCAGTCATCATCTTAATTAGAAACACCCTGAAGAGTAGATGCTTGGCTAAAAGTACTTGAATGTCCTGTATTCAAATAATGTTTATGGATTTCTCAATTCATATTCTCATTAAAAGAGATTGATAGCTTGTTGGACTTCAATTTGCATTTATTAATCTACCACATTTGTTAACATTTCTACTGTAAATATACATAGCCTGATTGAATACTCGGATATCTAGATGAAACTGTCTCTGAGACACAACCAGTTCTCTTTGAGAAGGGTAGAAAGACAATGGTAATTTGACAGTCTGAATGACTGTTCTGGGTGTGAAGATCCATGACCAACATCCGTTGGATTCACAGCTTCCTGACAAGGGCTTTGATGCAGATGTACAATGAAACATTCTTTAGCTAGGTGGATTTGCCAAGAAATTATGCTGACATCTGACTATGATAATGTTTTGGCCACTGGTATTCAAATTAATGCCTATTGAGCTACAGACATCACATGTTCTTGTCTGCATACCCTTACAAATGTACAACTTCCCTAATGGGCTTCAGTTAATTCTTTCACTGTTGTGACTTTCACTTTTCCTCAATATTGCCTGATAAAATCCCTCTTACACTGCTAACATGTAAACCATGTTGCTATTTTTTAAGACTTCTAGAGACCTCACTCTTCCAAGTGTGATTTCTGGGTCCAAATAAAGCTTTACTGGTAAACTAATATCTCTGATGCTGTGAGATATCTTGGGGTTTTTTTGGTATCTGCTTTTAAAGTTCCCTATTTGCAGGGTTCAGCAAGGCTGAACTATAGGAGCTAAAAGCTGTGTGTTTGGGTTTTCTTTTCTCTCTTGCTCCTGGAACTTTCCAATAAATTTGGCCTTATCAAATATAACATTCTTCCTGCCTAGTCTATTAATATGAAAAGTTCCTTTCATTTTGTTGCATCCTTCTTTCTTGGGAAGGGACACATAGGGTCTTCAGCAATATTGACACCTATGACATGCATCAGAATGTTTTGCCTGAATTGCCAACTATACTACAAGCTGTTGATGCAGCTGAAGTCTCTAGACAGAGTAAGGCCCTCACAAAGGCCTTTATCAGACAGCCATTTGCAGTCTTGGCTTTTTTACTGTAGAGTTCTAGAGCTGACTTTCCTCTTTCCGTGTCAATTCACTTCTGCAGCAGTGTTACAAGGCTTCTTTTTCTTTATACCTCCTTTAGACATCATGATTCGTTCCACTCTTTGTGTCACTGTGGGTGCCCATGTAAAAAGCAAAAAGCCTAATATTTGAGCTTCAGCTGAAAAATTCTCAAATGGGGATATTCTTCCTGCTTGTTTTCCTCACCCTTCTGCAATTTTGACTCCTCTCCTTTGAAGAACTACACAGGCTGCTGCCCAACCCACCACTTCAGCTGTGGATATAGACACAGCTCATTTCTGGTGGTCAGATTGACATTTCCCAACACCAGAAATACCTGTCAAAGCAAATCTGTTGACTAGAAAAAAGAGGCAAAAACAGCTGATCAGGGTAAGCTTTGCACTTACACTCATATGGAACTAGCAGGAAGCTCTAACCCAGGCCCAGCTGCAAACCTATCTTGACCAAGCTTGAACACTAGACAGAAAGTGGATGAAATGTCTGTCAGTATTATGGCTTTAGAATTTCCTGTGGTAAACTGTTCCCTTGCCAGTACAAGAAGGCACACAGAGCAAAGATCTGGCCCATTCAGTTTCAGTTACACTAGGAAGATTATTTCATTAAAATTTATCACCATGTTTTGGCAGATATAATTCCATTAATTCTAGCAGCTTTGCTAACACAACAAAATAAATGTCTCAAATCCCTTACCTCTAGAAGAAGTGATGTATGCCTGTCGTATCAATTTCAATCCAAGGACTGAAAAAAACAGGATTAGAATAAGGTGAACCAGTCCAATGGTTAGGATAAACTAAACAAGTGCAAAGCTCACGCAGTCTTGTTTAATGGGTTTAAGCCATGAGAGTGGGAAGCTGTGTAGCAATTAGTCTCAGCTGTGCTTTTTTGTTGCAGACATATATGAACCTCCTTCTTTTTATTTGTATCAGAATTGTTTTTCTGAAGATGTCTATTTCAGTGACTGAAACATTCATCCCCTGAAAACTTATTTTAAAAATGAAATAAAAAGAAATACTTTTTTTTTTCAAGTAGAATTCTAAGAAATGTGCCTGGCACACACACGAAAGACTGGGCAATGATTTTTGTAACAAAATCAGCGGAAAATTAAATATTTCTATTAACAGAAGATTACTCCTAAAATAATGTGCTGATCATCAATTTCTTAAACTCCCATTGCTAAAAAAATAACCAAACCAAAACTCCAGATAGCTTGTACTGGCTACAAATGTGTAATAAGGCTATAAGAGATATGCATCTCCAGCCAGCAATTACAAGAATGCTATGTATTTTTTTATCTCACAGAAAAACCCCGCCAGACGTGTAAGCACATACACAAAATAATTTTTTAAAGAGCAGTTTTGTCCCTAAAAAAGACTCCAGTGATTATGAAGAGACAGAAAAGTGATATTACTATTTTTCTTTTTCATCTTAGAAGAAAAGATTTTATATAATTGCCAGGAAGCTGCAATACAGCAAAACAGCCGTAAAGAGCCACATTTCTTGGCCTGGCTTCTGGGGGCTGTATTGCTAGATTTTGAATCAAGTAACTTAACCCGCATTTGCAGATAGGCACAGATTCAAAATGGCCTGTAAGGTCCTCCATGGATTTGTTACATTTGCTTTTGATAACAGGGGACACCTTGCTGAGGCTGTTGGCTTCAGTCAGGCAGAATACCAGAAAGCAAAATAACAGTAACACATAAAGTTACTTTATAGTGTCTGAGTCAGTTTCTATGGCAACATTTTTTAGCCTATTTAGATTAAAAAAAAAAAAAAAGTCTCTGTCCCTCTCTCCCTTTTCTTGCATTTTTCTATTGAGTGACAGGTATTGATAGAAACATAAAACATAATGTCCATATACAAACATCTGTCAAGTTTGGAAGAGCACTTGGTTGTTTGCTTTACACTTGACCTTCACTTTTAACAGATATTTAAAAGACATTACACTAAATTTCTTTCCTTTTCTTTGATAATAATTTACGAGGAAAAAAAATGACCCAAGGTCAGCCAGCCAGCTAACAGTTTCACTGACTGTAGTAGCAGATGTACAGATTTTCAATGCCTTAATAAGTGGTTTCTGATATACTTTATACCGAAGCTCTCCTTATTTGAAAATTTTATATTTCTGGCTCATTACACCTTTGCCTGTCTCTTCTGTTGCTGTAAAAAAATGTCCAAAACAATCAGGAAATGGGAATGCCCAGAGAACTGCAAAACTGACTGCCTCAAAAGGCCAGTAAATAATCTGAGGAAAAGAAACCTGTATGAAAGTACAGGAAATTCATTTTTAAAAAATACTGTTTGTTTATATTAAATCAAAGTATTTCGTATAAGAGCAGTAGGTCTGAAACTGACGTACTTTATTGTTGGAAAAAAATAAGTAAGACTGAAGAGCAATGGCTATTATGAAGTGGGGATGATATTCATGGGCAATGCAGGAGTGAAAGCAGGTGGTGCTGGTTTGGGCACCTGTACAGAAGAGTTTTATTGAGAACCTTGGAACTTTTTGTAAACAGACCAGCAGAGGAATGTCTGTTCTTCATAACTATGTAGATGAAGGGTTTTTTTTTTTCACATCATTCACATGATTTCACATGATTTATCCCTCATTATTTGACCTGATTTTGTAAAATTATATGATACAGTTTTGCTACCTCCCAGATTTAGAATGTAAGAACAGGAGTATCAGATCAGCTCAGTGATCTGTCTTATTCACTGTGCTGTCTACATTAACTAGACATAAAGGAAACACTATAGCAACAGGGAATGAATGATCCTACCTCTGATATGCCTTCCTGACTTCTTGCAGTCAGCAATTTAAAGATTTTCTTAGCCAGGAATGCATCCAAAGCATCCAGCAGTCAGCCTGCTCTCTAATCCATTTTAAACTCATTTCAACCTTGTAGCATCCTTCCAGTACCTAACTGGTGGCTACAAGAAATCTGGAGAGGGACTTTTCTATAAAAGTAAGTAGTGACAGGACAAGGAGTAAAGGCTTTAAAGTAGAAAAGGGTAGATTTAAATGAGATATGGGGAAGAAATTCTTCACTATGAAGATGGTGAGGCACTGGTACAGGTTGCCTAGAGAAACTGTGGATGCCCCATCCCTGGCAGTGTTCAAGGCCAGTTTGGATGGAGCTTTGAGCAACTTGGTT
>JBCJKH010078257.1:0-10421 GCA_039877255.1 Loriculus beryllinus
AGACTCTGTGAATTATACCAGTCACTGGAAATAACAACAAGTAACTTGATGTACATATGAGGTTCCATGTACTAGCATATATAATAAATAAGCTTTACCATAATCTTAGGGTAAGTGCATATTATTGCATTGCATTGCAACTCCCAGAAAAAGAAAAAATAATAATAATTCAGGAAGTGTGGCCTTTTTTTCTAAGTATAAATTGAAAATGTATCAAAAATTAATGAACTTGTATTTGCTCTGTTATTAATTTATTTATTAGAAGTGAAATGAAAACAACATTATGAAACATTTTTTTTTTTTTGCTGAAAAAAATTAATATTTTCTCAAGTAAATCTGTTGTGTTTTTTTTTTTTAATATTATTCTTGTTATATTTACCGTATCTTTAAAAATAAAATTTGTTGGCATCTAGTCAGTAAATGAAGGTTTATTAGACCTGTGCTTCAAAAAATTCTTTACTGAAAACAGTGTGTGTACAAATAAAATACACTACACTTCTGAGAAGATGTTCTCTTCAGCAGAAACCATTTTTTCATTGAGTGCCTATAAGTTCGCCAAAGCAAATGAACCATATATGCACAACACTTCTAAGAGAACAAGCACTGACCACGCACAACACTTCTAAGAGGATATGCAAGCATTGATCAAAATCCCCTAAAAATGTCTAGATAATGTTTAAATTAAGCATTTGAAGTGAGGGGAAACTAAGCACCAGTTTAAAGGCCACCACGAATGGCTACTTAAAACACAGCATGGAATGTCCTTGATCTGTGGAGCTTTAACAGAATATGTTAAAGCACCATGACAGAAATAAGACATAAATAATTGGATAAGTGTTTTGAGACGATCAGTTATTTTCAGGCTAATTAAATTGTTTTAAAAGCATTTTTTACAGAGTTCCAGGATTCTTTAGTACCTTCAGGAAACTGAAGTCTGATCCCAGTCCTTTTGGAGTCTAAGAAAAGCTTTCATTAACTTCAGTAGAAATTAGACTCTTTAGGAAGCAGATGTGCTTACATTCCACTGTCAAAATTAGGAGTTAAGCATTTGCTCAAAGTTAATCACTGATTTAAACACTGTCCAGGACTAAGGTCATGGTTGGAAGGACTTGATCTTGCAGCACATATAAATCCATCTGATTAATGGTTTGATTTTCCTGCTGGATAAAACAAACAGGGTTTCGGGTTTTATGATTCATTTTCATGCCACTTAAAAAGAAAAAAAAAAACAAAACAACTATCTATTATGAATAATACTAATACAAATTACTGTATATTCTCATTTATTTCAGATTGGAAACCAAAGAGAATACAAACATGGTATAACAAAAAACATTGTGTGACAAATGCACATACAGTCAGACAACAAACAGAGTCTCAAGAAAATTGAGGTTACTTTTGAAAAGTGCACACAGTGTCCTGTAAACATAGCACAACAGAGATAAAGCTTAGCAAAGGGCAAATAAATGTTCCCCAAATATAGAAAAGATTTAAGGAAAGACAGTGAAAAAAAATCAGGCCAAGAGAAAGTTCGGTAAGATATGATCAGCTGGTCACTTTAGTTACTGGAACTCAGATTACATGTTCTCTTCCAAGTACAAATTTCATAAACTGTTAATTTTATATAAATTAGAGGAAAGTGATGGAAAGCCAGAATTATGAGAAGGAAAGGATTGAGAATTGTGAAAGAAGGATGCAGAGGTGCAACTGAAAGCAGGATGGGCAGTCTGTTAGCTCTAGAATCGTGTGTTGAAGGTGTACCAGGGGAGATCACCATTTGTGACAAAATCATTGTCAAAACCTGCAATAAGAAGGGCCCAACCTATGCTTATCTAAGGGGGGCTGAGGACGCTCTTTTTTCTTATAGTTGCTATTAAGCTCATGCACAGTCCTATAAAGCATGGTAAGGTCATCAAGATGATAAAGAGACAGCTGTTTTTATCTCAAAAACAGGTTCAGGCAATAGATCATCACTTTTATGAATAAAACACCAGTTTAATGTCGTTGATAGTAATCTAATGGGCTTTCAAGTAAGTTAAGCCACAAGTCATGTAGCAACTTCAGAAAATGGACAATATGCACATTAATTCTCAAGCAAGACACATTCCAGCATTTACAACATTTTTGGTTTTTTTGCAAACCCCTGCACTTACGTATGTATTATTCCATGAGAACTTGGGGTTTCAATTTCTTTTAAATGTAGCTTACCCACCTCAAAGATGTAGGCAATGTTATAAAACAGGCTGTGACAGCTAAAAGGTTCAGATTGCGAGTGAAAGGAACTCAAAAATATTATTATTATAATCTCATTTTTATAAGTCAGCTTCATGATATCTGGAGAATAGTATATTCCAAAGGTTAAAGCTGTCATGTCTGATGTGTCAGCTCCTTGTGTAAGCAATTTCCAGTTGCTTAAAGGGAAAAACAAGAGAGCAAGAGCTAATCCCAGATTTCATCTATGTGAAAGAGCCTATGTTTCACCTTAACTGCTCTTGCTGGTAACCTGCAAGAGCTCCCAGAGCTCTGGGGAAACAGAGTGCTTGCAGGGTCTATGGTAGAAACATCATATGCTTTTATGAGAATATTCTTGCTGCAGTTGAATCTGAGTTAAGGCAGGCCATGAGTACTGGGACCCAATCCACTAGCATCCCTTTCGACAGGCACCTTTTTAATTCTTTCTCTGAAGGTGGCTGATGTATAGCAACTGTGCTCAGTGCAGAATCATTCTACTCTACTTTCTGTATCTTTGGGTAGTTCTATATACATTACTTTGTGCTTCTATTTTACTCTTCCTATTTGGGATAGTTTATTTTGCCTGAGTCGTATTTGAGTTAGTTTCTCTGGGCATTTGGCCCAGTTTTTGTTTAACTTTGCTCTCAAGATCTGTACAACAGCCTAGATGTTCTTTCCAGAAAAAAAAAAAGGGGGGGGGGAGGGTGAGAGGGGGAGGGAGAGCTTTATATACCCATTTTACAAAATGATCGTGCTGTAAAGCAGCAGAAGGGATAATTTGTAAACCCGCTGAATGCATTTGTATGGTTTATAGCAAAATTAAGCTCCATTACCATTTGGGACTTCGGTTTACAAGGCTGACAAAAATGCTGACTAGGTGGAAGAGAAAACACAAGGACTATTGGCATACAACAAACGTTTTCTATTGGAACATTAATTTAAAGTTATTACTAAGGAGAAAGTAAAAAAAAAAAAAAAAAAAAAAACTTCAGTAAAAATGGAGCTAGCTGAACAATATCAGATTTATACTTTTTTTCTTCCAAAGCATGACAATGTGGAGCAATGCAAATCAACACCAGGCCCAGCAGTTTTTACTAGACCTAGAGTAAAAGTTTCAATTAGATCTGCAGCGTTAAGAATCAGAACAGCACAACTCTGTATAGCAACAAGTAAGCAGCTGTCAAAAGAGCTGTTTCAAGACATGTCAGGAAACATGGGATAGCAAAGGACAGACTGTACCCAAAAGGGAGGGCAAAGCAACAAGTCAAAGAAACAACTGACCCCACTAAATTATTATCAAAGAGTGGTTACTCATGTATTTTATCTAATGCCACAAGTGACATCATGAGCTGACATTACCAATAGGTTACCACTTTCCCAGTCAACAGCAGAAGAAAAAGTTTGAAAATATCTTTTATCTGAGGCTAGCTATAGCACTTACGCTTTTTTGAAGCCAAATCCTCAGTCCTGAGAAAGAAGGCAAGATTTACTCATAACACAGAGGAAATGCCAGGTACCATAGAGGCAGAAGAAAGGAATGAGAAATGCTAAGAAAACAAGGTAGAATATGAGGCATACACGGGTTTTACATTCTTTGTGGCATAGAACAATTCTTAGGTTTCTAAGTAGTCCAAGCTCCTTGTGCTCTCCTTTACACACACTGGAAAGAAGCTTATCACAGAAACTCATCCAGCATTATAGGATTCAATCTCAGTGTGTAAAAAACCCCGGGATTCCTTCTGATTCTGTTGAAAACATTTTTGATTACATGTATGATTTTGCTCCTTGGTTAATTAACACAGTATAGGCACCCTGTCAGTGTTTGCCTATAAATGACTGATTTCAAAAACACACTACCCTTAGCATTTAACAGAAATACTTTTAGCATCAACTATGTATGAAAAAATGTTTCTTCCATAAAACTGTAAAACATTTTATTATTCAAATGTACATCTGAGCAGTAGAAATGCAATTTATAATTTAAAATGTCTCTCTCTCAGAAAGAAAAAAATCTCTCTTTCCTTGGAGAAAACGTAGAAACCCTTTACTTCCCACAGAGATACCCAGAAGGCCCAGCCAAAGTCTCCCCTTCACATGGGAATCACAACATTTTCTCATTGTTTTCTCTCAGAAGAAATCTGGGTTCTTCTGAACCAAGTTCTATTCTGCAAGTTTCCAGACATAGCTTTAAAAAGAGGTCCTTTCTAAGAAATCAGGAAAGAGATTGTGATTCAAGAGAAAATGGAGACTGACAGTAATATCAGAGACTTCAGCATTAATGATGTGTAGAACAAGCTAGATGAAAGCCTTTGAAAAAAGTTTTTCTTAGTAAATAAGATAAGCAACCCCCATTGTGTCTCAGTCTAGTCAGGAATAAGTTCATATCTTCACTTTTCCCAAGCCAATGTTAACAGTAACTGCTGTTAAGGTCAGCAACAAAAAATCAGCTGAATCTCTGTAGTTGCAGTTAACATTTTCATCTTTGGAGAAGTCTATCACCTTTTTTTTCCTCTTACTGAAATCAGCCAATACATACGAAAGCCATCTTTGTAAAGACAATCATTCTACTGGACTAATTCTTGAAAGGCAAACTCCAGATGTGGACAGAGGTCTTCTCTGCTTATTTCCCAGTCAAATTCTTCATTTTTTTCCTGGTTTGACTTGCTGTACCAACAAAAGTACAGTAGCCCATGTGTACCAGTTTGCCATGTGTCACATTATATAATAGTTTCTAATTTGATGACATGAGGTAACAACTTCTCCTTATTCAACAACACTGATAATACAGATATTCTTTTGGTTTGCATTCTCTTTGGCTTTAATTCCTAAACCAGAACAAAAGCCTGTCACTTGTTAGGTTCTTAAAATAAGTCAGCTGTACCTGTGGCTCACAAATGGTACCATAGCAACTGGACAGTCCAATAAACCCACCTTCAGTTTTATTACAGCCTATGGGTCCATAACCTCTGTGCTGCTCACCAGGGAGATGACTGTCTCAAATACAAAGAACTGAGATTTACCTCTTCCTGAATGTGTCCTCCCAGAGGCACCCGAAATTTCCTGATAGGAACTCTAGCTGTAAGTCTGGCAGCTTGCCTGGAACTGAAGGGAATACTCTCCTGAGCAGCCAGGGAGGAGCCAGCATCCAAAATATTTCATACTTCATTTAATACTATAAATTTAAAATCTATTGTATAAAAAGATTGAAACACATGATTATTGTCTTTTACGGGACTCCAGATCAGATTTGTAAGATTTAGAAATGGATGATATTGTAGTATTTCCAGGAAAAACAAACTAATCTTTCACCTGAAAATCTGCTGTGGTGTTTCTGCCTTTCAACAGTAATAAGGGCTTATTTGTTAACAATTCTGATGACAGTACAAGAAGCAGATTACATTCTGCAAATGATCCTCCTTCTGCTTCACTTTAAAGCTAAAAAAAATATTTTGGGAGGCTGGAGGACAAGTGGGGTTTCATTTTCCATAGAGTCTGAGGTCAATAATCATTGGATCATGTAGTCTGAAAACTTGCATAACAGAGTACCTTAAATGTCACTCCGTCACCCTGCTACTGAACCCATTGTGCTGGATAAGACTAAAGCACTTTAGGTTTGAAGAGATTTATGTATCAGGAACAGTAGAAACCAAAATGGCTCCACAAAATTGCAGAATGGTTGATATTGGAAGGGACTTCTGAAGGTCATCTGGTCCTACCCCTCTGCTCAAGAGGGAGCGCCTAGAACCAGTTGTCCAGGACCATGTCCTGGTGACTTTTGAATATCTGCAGAAAGGGAAACTCGACAACCTCTTTGTGCTTCACTGGTAAAGACCCCTGAAGCACCAAGGACCTGGTTAGAAGAGCTTGTAAGGTGTCCATTTCTTCTTTTGCTGCAGGCGCATATCTTGTCATCCTGACTGAAAAAAAAAAAAAAAAATCTCTCCCATACCTCAAATTAAGTAATTTGTTAAGCCTTAAGTGTAAGACACAGTCGTGTATATAGAAAAGAGCATTATCTTCATGGCAGAATATTGTCCATCTGTCTGTCTGCAGAGCCAGGCAATCACTTCCTTATCTCTCACTTTCCCCCAAAAAAATGAAGGAAGACTGATTCTTTTTCACACAGACAACCTGGAGTGTGAGATTTTCAAGTGACATTTTATTTCAGACTGCAAGCAGCAGTATATTTAAGAGACTATAGTTTTTGCTGACTGTGAAGGAATAAAAATAGACAAGAGGATTCACAGATTAGCCAATGCTCAGATTTCAGTAACCTAAAGGACCACTGCAAGTATAGCATGTAAGCCACCCAGAATTTGCAATGTAGAACTTCCATAAGAAGTTAAAGTTGCTTTATTTGCTTACAATTTGCAATTTCCCCCACATTTTACAAATGATCTATGCTCTTAAGAAACTTCATCGTATGTCAGCTTGTCTAGTATTATCTCTGGTCACACAATTATTTTTCTATCTTCACCATCAAGTTAGTAAGTTTCTTCCTATAAATGCTTTCTCCCTGCAATTTTTTTCTTCCATGTTTAAAATGTTTTCCTAAAATGACCTGGTGACCTCTCTTGCTTTCCTCCTGATACATTGAATAGACTGAGCTCTTTATATCCTAGGTTTGTTTTGCAAAGCCAGGAAGATCATTAAGTTGGCTCTTTGAGCTCTTTCAAGTAAATCTGACCCTTTTCATAAACAGCCTGTATCAGAAATGGGCAGGACATTCCTGCATTTTAAGCATACCATAGCATTCTCCTTTTCATCCTTCTGATGATTCCCTATTAACCCATCATAACACCTCTTAAAATGTTGTAGTTCAATGCCAATTGCTTTGGAAAAGTCCTGGTACCTTATATCAGCAACCACTTATATCAATTAGACCATGTAAAAATCTTGCCTGTAATCTTGCAAGAAAAAAAAAAAACACCACAACTTCTTCTCCAGAAACCTCTTTTACCTGGGGTAAACTATATTTTGATTTCTAATCCTCTGTAGTTACAGGACTGCATTTATTTTCTCATTATTCTGCCCAGCATCTTCACAAGGCTAGTATGCCTGTAAAATCCTGAGTAATTTTTGTCATTTTCTGGTATTTAAATCATGTTGGCAGTCTTTCAGTTTTTTCTGAAGGTTTCTAACAATAATTTCAAAACAATAAATGATTCAAAATGCTTCTTAGCTAGGCCTTTTCAGGCCTCTTATCTGAAAATACTTGAGTTTGTGTAAGCCCAGACATCCTCCTTTGTTTTACATGTTAAACTGCATTGCCATTTATTTTTTCACACTATTACATTTGCAGTTGTCTATATTAAATATTTTATATAAGAACTTCTAAAATTATTATTTACAACGTGTCCTGTATTGTTCCTTAATCATGGGTGTTTTTTTCCTTTTTTTCTTCTCTTGGGTTTTGTTTCTCTTCCTTTTTCTGTTTTCTGATTCTAAACTGATCAATCACTAGCTTCTCTTGTCAGTCACCTGCATTTTGAACTTGCTGCCTAGTGAATCTAATTTACCATTTTTTTCATTCTTTCAAAATTGTTTTCTTTTTGATCTTTCTGATCAGAGCTGCTCATTGCTATATGTATGCATATAAAAATATGGCACAATACCGTTTCATCTAAAATATGACTAATTTCTATGTATATATACAGCTCATTGTTAAGTTATTTAGGTCTCAGTCAAAAAAATAAGGAATATTTTAATGATTAGAGAAGTGCTGGTTTTCTATGCTAACTTGAAGCACATACTTCTTACCATCTTAGTAACTATCTGGCAGAGGGCTTGTTCTTTTATCCCTTCACCTTTTCATGCATTTCAGGACAGAAACCACGTATTTTTCTTAAGATAATGGCATTTTTTTTGAGAGAGAAAGAGCAGCCTTTTTTCATAAGGAAAATATTAAGATTTAATTCACTTAGTCTGACAGGTTCCTGAGGTCTGTACAAACTGAGACCCCATAAATTTAATTTCAGAGATAATCCAGAAGAGATATAAAGATGAGACCTATTAGTATGATTAAGATGTTTGTCTGGAATTCCAACAGTGGGGGATTAAATGTTTAGCAATATTTCAAAATTTCCATTGAGCTTTTGCAAGAGTCCTGATCTTTGCATGTTGAACGTCTTCATCTGCAAAAAAGAGCTAACACCTTATTTCTTCATATTGCAGTCAGGTCATAGAAAAGAGAGACTTATCTTGGATAACAAGCACAGCAAGGTCAGATCTCAATTTTAGCTTGAAGCAAAAGATGCTATTGTTCTGACTGTTCTGTTTTATGTAACTGTCAAATTGTTACAGAACACAGTCATTTCTGGTAAATGAAGATTCATATTATGAAGACATACCTGTGATTTCTACTGGCGTGTGTTTATCTTAACCTGGTCATGGTCACTGTATAAAGGCAGTTATATGCTGCAACAGGAATGACTACACAGCAGTTTTCTCATACTGGAACCTCATACTTTAAGATAACAGTTTATCTGCAGGAACATGTCATTCTGTTCCACAATTACAGAATGTTACAATATCCATCTCTTAATTCCTTGGATGACACCTGTGCTCAGCAAAATGTCAGAGCATGCTAGCTTTTCGGTTAGACACTTCAGAGCTATGAATTTAAAAAGGGAACATCAGATTCTGCAACGTGCAGAGGGCAAGGAAGATATACTGGTAATTTTCACTTTATATTATTTATGTTTAGGATTTTCAGTCTTTTATTCCAGACAAGATTAACAGGACACAACCGCCCCTAAAAAGTAATTTTTTTTCTCTTCCACAAGCCCATTCTGTTTAAATATGAAATGAAGTATAAACAACTGGTATTCTGAGCTGTAACAAGCATCCTCGTGGATTCCTCCAAAGTCCAAAGGAGGAAGACTTTTACCATGTCCTCACTGCAATCATTAATGGTGTATCTATCTCCTTTACCTAATACCTGTTTAAAAAAAAACAAAACAAAACAAAACAAGCAAGCAACCAAACAGAAAACCTTCATGGGAATTGTTTATTTTATGGGTTTTGGTGTGTCTGAGTTGGTTGAAATTGGCCAGTTGTGTTTAGATATTACTGAGAATGACAGCTGAACAGACATAAACACAGAAAAAACCTTTTCCTTTAAAAATTAAGCTAAAAATGACTAACTCATAGTAAAAATGAGTCTGTGCAATGCATTTGAATGCCATGCTGCAGGAAGATGTTCTGGCATGAAGAGTAAGAGTGTATAGAACATGACAGTCAATTTTTTTACACTTGAATACAGTTATATTTTCAGTAGAATAATCATTTTACAAATTTCCTTACCCATCCAACTTCTAGGCTGAAACACTGGAATAAAATGTAAAAAATTCTGAAATTTGAGAATTCCAGGGAATCAAATTGAGACAGAAACAAGCAAACTATTCATGATGGGGGCACATGACCTAAGTTTCTGCAGTTCACTGATTTCTGTTGGATATATCTCTATAAAAAAAACTTTGGGAAAACTAAAGTTAACCATTCACACTGTAGCCAGGCAATCTGAGATGCAAAGGACATAGCTGGAGAGTGGCAAAAGGGCAGGCCAGTATTTCCCTGAAAGCTGCTTTAAGCTTTTTGCAGTACAAGCATGACACTGGTTATAGATGTACAAACCGAAGCACTTCACAATGCTAAGATTTGCTCACTAGACCCTTAATCATCACAATCTGATGTAATTCTATTGAACTGAGTGGAGACATACTGATCTACAGCAGTAAAGCATGGTCTGACGGATCTGGGAGTCTAGGTGTTTCATTAGGGCAATCTCTCTAACATTAAGTCACCAGGTTGAAAGGAATTTTTTTCTTTGATGTCATTGATTAAAACCACATGATTTAACCTCCATAGCTTGTATGTTGTCATGCCACGCAGTCTCGCTTGCCCACTCCCCCCCACTTCTTCTGTCCCCCCACTCCCGGAGGGATGGGGAGGAGAATCGAAAGAATGCAACCCCCACGGAGTTGAAATAAGAACAGTTTAGTAACTAAGGTGTAACACAAACCACTACTGCTACCAACAATAATAATAATGATAAGGGAAATAACAAGGGAAGAGAATATGATACCGTCCACCAACCGAGCCCAACCAAGAAGTGGGTGCCCTTCTGGGTAACTCCCAGTTACATCCCAGGCATAACATGCTGTGGTATGGAATACCTCTTTGGCTAG
>JBCJKH010078264.1:7660-19528 GCA_039877255.1 Loriculus beryllinus
ACTGGGCTTGTGCTGTGGAGCTTGACCAGCTCAGGTTCCAGTTATGCAGCTAGTAAAACTTTTTCTTTTCAAAACCACTTAGTAGTACTTTTCCCCTGCATTTCCATTACCCACACAACCACAAAACCACCATGCAGCTCTGCAAAATGCTACCTTCTGTTCACGAGAGGCCCCTGCTTCAGATAGCAAGAGAACAAAATTACTATATCATATACTCACCCACTTTTTCAAAAGTAAAGATAACTCTTTCATTTCATTTCACAGCTGGCAAACCCAAGAGCCCACAAAGAGTATTAGTCGCTATAAACATTCATGCCTATAAATGCCAACTAAAACTTGGCCTAAAAGAGCATAATGAAACAAGAAACACAGCTCAGCAAAAAGACATCTTTTCTCTCCAGCTCACCAGGCAGGTCTGCTGCCCTTGGACCAGGAACTCTGCTCTGATTCTCAGCTCCAGAACACACCGCCTGCTCTTTGCACATTAGGGTAGTTCTGCACTACTAGAGCTCCTTTCCAGGATCCTGAAGGATACTGGTCAGTTCCGTCCTCTGTTCCAAGATAAAGGAATTGTGCAAGACATATAGTTTAGTTACCTTAATAAAGCAAGATGGATCACATCTCATTTAACTCCAGACGCCCAGTTAGACATCTGAGATAGTCACCTGATGCTCTGTTTATAGTCAACAGAAGGAACACAACACTTCCAGAGGATCCTTCCTCTGATCTATTTTTGAATAAGGTAAACCCCCCTCCAGAAAGGCTATGGCAATTAACCTAGGATTGCATGTCTTCTTCACACCCAAATTAATGCAACCAAATCACAGCCAAAAATACAATACTCTCATTCCCCCTTTCACTGATACACTGTGTTAGTGTACATCCTCTCCCTCTTCCAGGGAGCCTAATTCCCCAAACTCTACAGTACACACTCCTGGTCCACAGTGTCTATGCAGGTATTTACTGTTATAATTAAATAAATATGCCCCCACATTTTCAGGTCATTTTCCTATGCTGTTTTTTGGTTCCCTCTTTCATTACTTCTGTTATTTCTTTCTTTCAGGACTCTTTCGTAGGAGTTTTACTTTGTTCTGTCTTCCCAGAGGGGAATGTCTGTAACAAAGTTTAAAAACTACATTTAATATTCAAGATAAATGACATTATACAATCAAACGTATCAGTACAACTGCAATCTGCCTATCCCACCTTGTCAGTATCAAACACATAACAACTGCCTTCTGCAAAGAATGAACAAAAGGCACTCGGCAGTGGTTTGCTGCTCAGAGACTTATTTCTCATTTCAGATGAATGCCCCTGAGCCATACAAGATGAAATCACAAAGTGCTGACTTGAAGTAATGGCACTATTAATCAAGATGTTCCTGGAGCATGACCTCTTCTAATAAATAAAAATGTAAACTTCAACAAAGTCTTATACATATTTCTAGACACGTCAGCGCAGTGGACTGATAAACCTCAATATATCACTGCTGAGAAAATACTTTCAACATTTTAGAAAACATTTGCTGTCAGGAAAGTACCTATTGAAGGATTTTGGAGATGAGTGAGAGCAAAAGGTCTTTAATTTCATGGCTGCCTTTCACCAACTGCTTCTCTACAGAACTGATGTTTAAGAAACCTATACATTTTAGTAAAGTACTCCTTTTAAGATTATTTTCTATTAATAAAGCATTATTTGTTTCTATCGTTATTTAAGGGACAAATGCATTGAAGTCTTAACTTTTTTAACATTATACTATGATGTTTACATTTTTCCTTTTTTTTTTTTTTTGTAAATATATACTAAAGATTATGTCACATTTAAAAAATTGTTATTAAGTTGTTCAAGATGTTATATCCTAAATCTACACTAGCAAGCAGTGTAAAACCTTACAGGTAGATGTAGAGCTATAAGGTGAAATACTTGGCATCGAGGGCACAGCTTTCACACTACTTTTTTTTTGTGGCTTTTACTTCCAATTATCTCCTGCCTGATCCTGTAGGCTGAATTTGCATAAGCACTTGGAGTACATTAGGCGAGCTCCTGGAGTAGCTCTGACACAGTTTTATCGCAAACAAAATCAGCTTACTTGCTCTGAGATGCAAACTGAAGTGCAGTAAGTGCAGATGATCAGGACAATCATTTCAAAAGTCCATTCCTGCTTTAACTAATGCACTAATGTATTTGCATCCATAGTTTTCCAGAAAAGAAGGGAATCCTGGAACACTGATGCTTATCCCCTGGTATCTCCATGGGACTCCATTCTCTCAGGTCTTTTTCAGTGTCAGTCTCTCAAATTTTACACCCTGAAGTTATGAAAGAAATAGGACCTTCCACACTATTCACCTTATTTGCATATTTAAAAGACAATGAAAATTGATGGCAGAAGTTATGAGGGAATCCCTATCTGGGATTCATTTATTTTGCTAGTTTAGTGGCAAAGACCATGACAGGTGCTTCTCACAAAGCCTTCATGCAATACTTGGATTAAAAGATGCATGAAGAAAGGGTGCAACCAGGAGCAAAGTGTCAGAGCAGGATAACCCACAAGCTACAACCTTGTAGCTGAAACCACCTTGGCAACTGCTTCGCTGAGTGGAAAAGTCCCCTGTTCTACAACAGGGGCAGAAGCCTTGCAGAGCAGAACATCTTGAGAGAGTTGTAACACACAGAAATACCACTTCTCATCTTCATTTGCTGATGCCAGACTTGGGTTAGCTGAAAATTAAGGACTTCACAATTTAGCCCCCTCACAGTATGGTGTTAACCCACACACCGTCTGGGTTTCTCAACGACGGAACTGTACCAGCTGCTAGTTCCTACGAAGATAGCTGGCAAGGTAGCACAAACTAGGACTTGAGATGGGGAGCTCACCACTACTAAGATGCACCTGTTGCTTTTTTACTTTGCACCCCTTGAACTGTTATCTAAACCAACCACACAGCAGAGTATTTATTATAACACTGTGTAATGAGGGATCCAAGGAACTCACGTAAAGGAGAGATCTACAGTTAAAGACCAAGGTATGCTGCTAAATCCTTAATGATAATTAAGGACATGAATTATAAGAGAATACAACTAGTCAGAACAGAGATAGAGTGCAACATATGAGAGAAAAAAACCTTTGACCTTTTCTCTTATTGGAAAGTTTAATATGAATGCCTGCTGATGGCATTCATATTTAAAAATAATTTAAAAGCTACAGCTATAAAAGAGCAGTGATCAGTAAAGCTGCCAGCTGTATTCCAATACCTAAGGAAAACGGGGTGTTGGATCTGCTTGGGAGTTACTGCTACTTTGTACTTCAGGCCTCCACAGGAGGATCATGAAAAGTCTTTAATGTTATACAGAAAAAGTCAAAGACTTCCCCAACAAAAGTATGATACAACAGATTAAACGTAATTCACAGCAAATATTACTTTATATTATACTTAATCAAATCTGAAAATTCTTGGAGAACAGAGAACCCAGCCATTTTAGAAACTAAGCATTTAGGGAAGTCGTAAATGTTGCATAATCCCATGTAACACATCTCATTGGAGAAGGGGACACTGCTGGTCAAGCTTTTCTGGGATAACACAAGCTTTGTTTACTAATATAAACCTGCTTACCTGGAAAAACATTAAGGCAAAGCGCAGAGCTCACCTGCCTGTGTAACACCAGGGACATTTCAGTCCTCAGCAGAGGAAATAAACCAAGGAATCACATGCCACAATTACTGCACACCAGAATTTTGCAATCAACCTGTAGTTCGAAATTTACTTGCCCAAACTAGTAAGTTTACAAAATGCACGTTTCACAGGAGACAAGAATGATTCATTGCTGAATCACAAGTAAAGAAATGCCAACGTTTGCCAAATTTGTGCCTTGACAATACTAAAAATGCCCTCGAATCAATTCAGTGACGTTATTCTAAGGATAATTCCCAGCAAAAGGCACAGCCAGGCATGGGAAGATGTGAGCTGTAAGGTATCACCTGACATAGCCCAGCACTGGAGCGTTTTTTTAACCTGTTTCCTTCTGAAAAACTGAAGTCTCAGAAAGGATTAAAGGGGGGTGGGGTGGGGGGGGGGTGTGGGGAAGAGAGAGAAAAATCATAAAAGTTGAATCTGATTACAACCAGTTAGTCAATAAAACAATTAACAAAAATCAACACAGAAAAATGGAGCTGTACAGAAAGGATACAGAAAGAAACGTGAGCTTGGCAAATGTGTAGAGAGGGGGCTGTCTGGTCATATATCAACATAAAAATCCACTTGGCATGGAAATATCTAATTTGAGCTTTTAAAACCTGTAATTTACCTAGTGTACTCAAACGAGACAACAGAAAGAAGAGTGGTGATTTTAGTTTGCTTTGCAATATCTTACCCGCAGAAAAACGTTTCAAAAGCAGCACAGTTCAGCAGACTCAAGCAAGGAAAAATCCAAAACATGAGTAATTGCATGGAGCAGCTGAGGGGTAGGTGGATACATGCAGCTTCCACATGCCGCTGTTAATGACTCATTAACCCTTCTGCAGACGCAGACTAATGAGTTGCTAGGGCTTGCATGGAAACACAGCGCGCATTATTACAGACCCTAGAGGACAGCCCTGATTTGGGAGAGGATGGCTGGGGGTTGCTAAGCTGTTTATCACAGTCTTCCTCGAAAACAGCCATGAGGTGGGTGTGAGATCCGGGGGAGGGGGACACACGGACACGCAGAAGCACAGTCCACCCGGTCGGGTCTGCGAGCGGAGCCGTGAGCCCCGGCCAGAGCAACAAGCTGGGGTACGGAGATGAACTTGGGCTCCCCCGGGCGCGCAGCGGAGGCCGGCCCCTCTCCGGGAAGCGGCCGCCCCGGCTCCGCCACCTGCCTTCGGTTTAGGTTTGCCCTGCTCCGGTGCCCGGGGCTCCTCCGCCTGCCTCTGCGCTCCGACCAACCGGAGCCGCTGCGCCCGTCCCTGGCTATCAGGAGGGGCGCGCACCCCCCGCCCCGCAGCTCCCCCCGCCCCGCTTCCCGTGCGGACCCACCTGCGGCGGAGGGGCGGCTCTGCGCTCCGCGGGGCACGGCACGGACAGCGCCGAGCGACGGCAGCGCGGCCCCGTCTCGTCTCGTCCCGCCCCCCCGGGCAGCGGCAGCGCAGGGCCGCCACCATTGGGCGCTCCCCGGCGACGCTGGGGGCCGCAGAGCCGCATTGGCCGGGGCGGCCCGAGAGGCCGGGAGGGACCCGACGAGCGGCCCCCAACGAGCGGCTGGTGCAGCCGTCGGTGGTGGGAGGGTTGGAGCAGACGGTCGTATCCTTCTTCCCGGAACGGATCCAGGATAAAGAGGTGCACGGCCTGTTGTTAAACACGAGTCAAGAGCCAGCGCGCGTTGCTGCCTCACCGGCAGCCGCCCGCTCTTGCAGAAATGCAAAACCCGAATGTGTAGGTACGAGAAATACAACGCAGAAACCTCATTCTGCTCGGGCTCCTTCCACTGGCATGCTTAAATACGGCAGTAGTTATTTGTAACTAATGATTTTGTGTACCCGCTTCCAATACAAATTATCAGAAGTGTCTCTGTTCTTTTTGTTAGACGATGGATTACACAGATCAGCAAATGGCCCCACTGTTTATACCAGTAATCAAGTGAACTACAACGTCCTGTGAACCAAGTTGGTTTTAAGCTGGCAAGTGGTAGTAGCATTCCAGACATAATAGCGTATAGCTAAACTATTATTTGTGTCTTTAAAGATTTCAGGTTGGAATTTGTATATGCAAATGTCGTTATGGAGGCTTTAATTTGTAACCCACTACAATTTCAAAGCTTCCAATGAAAGGCAGGTTATGGATGATGAGCACGTGTGCCAAAAAACACACACAAATGCGAGCATGGCTGTACACACACAGAGACACTGGTGGATTCGGAGGACGACTCTGGAGAGCTGAGGAAGCAAACAGCTTCCTACAAATCTGAACGCTGCAAGCTGAGAAAGATTAATAACCTTAATTAGATGCACTAGAACATCTTAAAGTCCTTTCTGACTCTAACCATTCCATGATTCCACATTGCAGTAAACATTATCATAAGAGCCTTAATTAGTACTGGGGACTCGCTGTAGAAAGAAAATATTACAGAAATGTAACTCTTCTCTGGGTGACCTATCAGTTTTTTAAGTACTCACGTAAACCAGTGGGGAAGTCAGGTGAAAAGTGCCAGATAACCACACAGTTATGATAACTGGTGTTCTGCTTGGCAGTTTAGCAGCGCTGCTTCGCTTGATTGTATCTCAAAGGAGCTTTCAAAGAGGCTTGAAGGTTTACTACTGGTACATACTACTCTGAGGACATGCGTTAAAACTTGACACTCAAACAAAACACGCCACTCAGAAACCAAAGCCTCCGTGGTAGAAGTGGAGATACTCTGGCACAAAACGCTGACAAGAGTGCCAGCTAGAGGTGGTTGAGAGAACATAATACACAACTCGAGCATTGCCAGATTATTCACTCATGGTGCATAGTCTTACCCAGAAGTGTAAAAGCACTCCGTGTTTATTTGCATATATCACCCATTTTGCTATGAGAAGTTAAGGTTGGTACCCATGCTCATTTACATGTGTAAAGGTTAACTACAACAAGGACACAGGATAGTTCTGCTCAGGTACAACTGGTGTCTTTGTTTCTACTCGTAATTAATTTATGGGCTGAAAGAACTACAGATTAGCTTTCCAGTTATTTCCCCTATCTCCTCCATCTTTAATAAATACAGGGTCCAGAATAACATCACTGACTGCTGATGTACCAGCGTGGGAGATATCCTGACCTGAAACACTCCAGGTCTATCAATCCTTTCCTGGTTTCAGTCAAGTCCTGAACCCCATTTCTTCTTTTTTTCCTTGTTTGTTTCTAAATAGCAGCATCAGGATCAGCCATTATAGAGTAACTTTGCACAACAGTACTACGAGCCTGTAGTCACAAAGGCAGCTACAAATGTTGCCAGGAACAGTCCAATGGCTGCAATAGTTGCCATATCTTGCACTGCTAAAAGCACACAGCATGAAATTTCATCAATCAGGTTGTAATTAAGACCCACTACTAGAAATACAGCTTATGCTTTGCAACTTTGCTGTCCTTTTCACAAGTGTGTTTACTGATAGCCTTTAGATAAAGGTTGAGGAAATTGATGTTTCTTCATTCAAAAAGACATTAAAGGAAGAAGGCTCTCATATAATATATTGCTTTTTTAGCACTTTTCCCTCTTTTATGTATATTAACAGGTTTAATCTGGCTCTAGCACCGATTACTTTTTCTGATATCAAGTAAATTGAAGTTCGGGGAGGGGACAGGACGACACGACACAGGGGGAGGGATATGATTTAGGACATTTGGTTCTCTGAAACTACTCATTCCATCAAAGTTATTACACCATTACTACAGTATCAGACAGCTCTGTTTAATGCCATTATGCTACTTGGACTTGTAAGAAATTTTTACTTTTTTTGTTTCCAAAATACTTTTATGAGTAAGATCTAGAATGCAGGGACTTGCTGGTAACATATCTGCTACAGGTTTCTTATGTTTTCAAGCCTTCTCTGAATTGAAGCCACAGAGCTGTGTGTTCCTATGTTTAGCCATGAAGTAGTCAGGCAGTTGGACTAGGTTGTCATTGTAGGTCTCTGATGTAATATTCTATACTACATTCAAATAGCTATGCATCAAATTTCTGGTTGAAAACAATTACTCATACAATAGCAAGGGAAATTAGGATACTGTTCTTGAACTCTCCCCCTCCTCTCCCTCCAATGTAAGAGTGGTGGTAGTAAAATTGTGCACACTCCAGAGTCTGATTTGCCTACTTCAAATAGTTTGGGTTTGAACAACAAAGATTATATCCTTTCATTTTCTAGAATGACATAATGTGGCATATTAACTGTAAAAATACAATATTCTATTGCTGACATTCTGACCTATGTTGATCATGTCTTTATAATGAGACTCCACAGGATCAGAGAATGTGACATTATAACTGTAAACATATGTACTTAATAACTAAAGGCTAGACAATCCCAATTCTAATTCATTTTGAATATACACATCACCTGACTTTTCATTCTTTCAACCTGACAGATAATTAGGTTTTAAATGTTAATATTTCATTATAAAGACAATTTATTAATAATTCATCTTGGGAAACTCTCAATTATGCTTTTGTTCCAATACAGAACAACAATTCACAAGCAAGCTTTACTGCAGATTTAACTGAATTCATCAGTTAACAGAATTCAATATACTTCATTGTATTAAATGAAGTGAGGAAGTGTGATTTAACCCTTGGTGGTATCCCAACAGAGACCCCATTCAAAAGTGTACAGAAGCACTTCCAGAATTTTTTACTCATCTGGACCTGCCTTCACAGCTAAGTCTGTGCTTCACATACTTTATACTGTATCACTAAGTACAGCCTTACAGTTCATGCATGATCCTCAGCCCATGGGTTGATATTGACACAACACAAAGAACAGTAAGAGAAAATAAGCGTGTTTTGCCAAAGGATTGTTTGCTTAGCTTCCTTATCTTGTACATATGCAGATGCACGTGAACAACTTTTGCTTCAGCCCATGCAGCCAAGCCCGAAAGATCATACTTCAGGAGAGATTTATGTAACTGTATGTCTCAGCTATGGCAAGATCAGTTTAAAATCCATAGCTCTGGGACAAAGGCACTGTTTCCAGCATGGTAGGCTGTCAATCTTTACTATTCATAGGCTGGGTATTTTCCCCAAGGACAGCATTGCTCAAGTGTCCAGACCTGCGCTTTGCCATGTAACAGCAAACCAAACCATTAAGTAGCTGCAGAGCATGTTCTGCCTGTGATGTGACCAAGTGAAGTGTTTGCAGAATAGCAGTGCTAGGAGTGTTGTAGTTAGTGGAGAAATCTGGAAGTACCAAATGCTTAATATAAGCAGCACAGGGAGAGATAAATTCTTAAAACGTTCATTTATATAACTTGAAAACTTCCTCTTCTGCAGCTGCCAAAATCCCATGATTTAACATCTAGAAATCCAGAGGAGACAGTGGAAAAAAAAAAGATTGTTTGTATTTGGATAAGAATAGCTTTTTGAATTGACAGTCTATCTATTGTTCTAGCACCTTTCACAGTACCAAAGAGAGAGCTAATGAGATTTGAAAAGCGGATTTATTTTTTGGTTACTTTTCTGTTCATTTTCAGTATTTACCATAAGAGTTCTTCAGTTCTCAGGCAAGGTATTATTTGCCAACTGCTTGCTCTATGAAAGCTGTGTTTTATGATGCTGAACTAGTATAATCACAAACAGCTAAAAGTATTTCCCATCAATCCATCTTTTGGACCTAAGCTAAGAATGACAAATGTAGTGAAACACAAATTTTTGGGCACCTGCAAGCTCAATGTAATAATTAGGCCCCAAACCAAAACAGTAACAGAAAGAAATGTTACACGTGCAAAGTAAATATTTTTTTTTTGGTATCTCTATGGAGCTTTTCACAGAATATGCAAGATAGCAGAGTAGGCAAACATAGTTAACATGCAGCATTTGCTAAAATCATTTGTTAGTTGAGAGATAATACCTTAATGAAGAAACCCCTCTTTCCTACTCTCTTTTGAGAACTTCTTACCTACTTTCACCCTTTGCTTTCCACACAGATCAGGCTTCTAGTAGGAAACTCATTAAGGCTGTTTGTTCAGGAAAGGGGCAGAAAAAGCCAACACAGCTGCGTGCAGTGAGATCACATTTATCTCACTGGGGCTGAATTCTTTTGCTATAGCCACCTCCCTTCTGTGCAATGTTTCCCAGATTTCAACAATCAAGTCAGATTCAAAATTATTTGTAAAATATATAAAATCCTTTAGTTACCCAGTTACAGATGCACATTTAACATTACACTATGGATCCCACAATATATATAATTTTGGTATGCATATTTTGGTGAGACTGTTCTTCCTGATAGGACTGTCCAGTCCCGTAAGCAATATAATGAAAACCAGAGATGGAACTAAATACAACTGTAAAAGAATTAATTCAAGTCCTCTTGATTTCACAGCATCAGTAACAAAGTTAATCAACTGCTGGAAGAACATATCAAACATGCAGATTTTCAGCACATTAGCCTAAAAATTCAAAGTTGGATGATTTTCTAAGGAATATCCTATCTATAATCCAAAACTTTAATCTGAAATGTGCCACAGTTTTAACATCAGCTATAATAATGACTTGAAGTCTATGAAGTGTATTTGATTTTTTTGTTTTCACACATCCATTTTCAATATTAGTAATTCAAGCAAGCTTTTCCTCTAACATCATTGTCAAATAGAGCTGGGGAAACCTTCCAAATAATAATAATAAAAAATCTTATTTAGAAGCACCTCCAATGCCATTAATCAATTTCAGCATATAGCAAAGTTCAGAGCCTAACCAACTTTAGGATTCCACAGAAAAGAATACCATAAAATACAAATTCCAAATTATTTGGATAGCTCAAATATTTCATCAGATGGTCTCACTGAAAATGTGATTTTAAAATCACCTGTTGCTAAACACTTTCACTTGCTTTAGTGGGAGTTTGTAGTCTAAGAAAATGTGGATTTAACTTTGCTAAAGAGCCACCATCCTGGAAACTGTGGCCAACTAGTACATATTTTATCCATACATAATATTCTAAAAGATGTTGCAAGACAGACCAGGATGGCAGCAAGTTGATGGACATACATATTAAAGAGAGCCTTTAACAGTCCAGGGAAAGTAATTCTTACCAGGGTCTTTCCAGAAGCTACAGTGATTTTTAATTTTGGACTTTTGGTCTGCAAATATGAGAAATAAGAGCACTGAATTATCTAATTTCAGTAATCTTCTGAAGCTCCTGCAACCACTGTTCTCTCGCAGTACATATGCATGTGTGTGTACATACATATGTGCTCCCATAATGTAACTATGACTGAAACCGGGTTATTTATTTCGTGATCGCTGAGGCTTCAAATACTTTTAACTCCATTTGAGTCACCATTTGATACCTACTGCCCCACTGTGGCTGAAAACACACACACCAGGCACAGATTTGCCTGCCTGCAACAGCAAGTAATTAGAAACAACAAAAAGAGAAAAAAATTGCATGAATATTGTACAGAAATAGAGTCACATTCATAAATAACAGATGGGAACTGGAACATCGAATTCTACAGTGCAGTTTATGCCCATGTTTAGGAGGAAGGATGAATATGAAGAAAAACAAGCACAGAGACAAAATAATAAGCAAATACAGAAAATGCCTGATATAATTGGAATAACAGAATAAAGTGTTTTCTGACACAAAAATTAATCTTCTTCCAAGTTATTTTCAAAAATCTGGAATTGCAAGTGGAAGGTCCAGAAGTTGGGTAGCTAAGAATTAAAAATATGAACAACCTACCCCTTAAAGTGGAGATCTGCCTGAAATACTGGTGCACTCAGAAAAGCTTACCAGAACAATTGGCAATGGCATTTGTTTTTAGGGATAAAAACATTGTCTAAAACTCACTACAGAATTCAGCTACTGTGCTGTGGAAGTTAAATCACATTTACCTTTTCCTACCTGAAATGCAACTACAACAGTGCTCCATGACCACTTATTTTTCTTCCTGAAAATGAAAGTTAGGACCCGATGTTAAAGTAACCATGCCAAGTGCAAGGTCCTACACCTGGGTGGGAGCAATCCCAGGCACAGCTATAGGTTGGGCAGAGAAGAGATTCAGAGCAGCCCTGCAGAAAAGGACTCAGGGGACAATGAGAAAATGAACATGAGCCGGCTTCAGTGTGCGTTTGCAGCCCAGAAAGCAACCGTATCCTGGGCTGCATCAAAAGGAGCGTGACCAGCAGGTCGAAGGAGGTGATCCT
>JBCJKH010078264.1:19628-32971 GCA_039877255.1 Loriculus beryllinus
TGAGGTGTCCCTGCCCATGGCAGGGGGATTGGAGCTTGATGATCTTAAGGTCCTTTCCAACCCTAACTATTCTATGATTCTAAGTATTACCTAGAATGATGATGCACTCCTTCAACTTATCTTCAGAAGAAGTCATTTACAGTCTCATGATTTTTTTTTTTTTTTTTTTTTGCAACAAAGACTAGAGTGACTTCTTCCTCAATAATTCTTTATAAACATAGGGAAGTGAAATCAGGATTCAGAAATGCCATTAAGCAAATGATCATTTAGAGATGAGGAAGAACATTTTGGCATTGTACTACATAACACATTCTAATGGATCAGGTGTCACAAGTTTATAAACTACATTTTCTATCAATATTTTCATTTTACTATGAATGTTTTAGTCTTAGACTGAGAAGAAAGCAGCATAAAAACCAACCAAGCCAGGAAACCAAGCCAAATATACTGGTTTTTGATGAGCATTATTCAGTGGCTCTTTATTAAAAAAGAAACATCCCCAATCTACCTCCCTACCTCCCCCCCCAAAAAAAAGAAAAATAAAAAAATCCAAAGACAAAAAACCCAAAACAGACAAATCCAACACTCCCCCCACTTTCACAGCTATGTATATACTTGGTACTCTGTGCCCACCACAGAAAACAACTCCTTATCGATAGAGGCTACAGGCAAAATAGGGTATTTACCCTTCTGACCTTGAACACATTGCATCTCAAGCCACAGGCTCTTTTGCAAGGTGAGGGATGGTCTCTAAGATCAGCTACATCAGTCAGGCCCAGGCTGGTTTTAGCACCAGCAGTTGTTTCCTCCCTGCAACAAGTACTATTGGCAACACTTGACAAGGTGGGGAGCCTCCAGATACTTCAGAAAACTAAGTAACTTGGGCTGTTCATCTATTGATGCCTTCTGTAGCTGTTACCATTGCTCCCTCACCCTCCATACTTTTCTTCCCCTGTTTTCTTCCAAATTAACAAGCACATTGGAAAGCAAACCAACATAATAAATTTACGAGGGAGGACTCCCAGTGTCCACAGGTAGAGTGTGAAGGGATGAGTAGGTTGAAAAAGACCTGAAAAGTGAGCAAATGTGTCTACTCGGAGTAGTGCCTCTCCCAGTATCTGTTTCCAGTCACTGTATTTTCCCTATGTTATGATTGAAAATGCAATAGCAAACCTAAGGATACTTGTCACTGTTCTCAAACTACGCAGCAGCTCTTGGTCTGCCACACACAGTAAGGACACAGTACACACTGAAGGAAGGGTCACACAGGCACACATACACAGAGGGCAAGTTTCTAGCACAACTGAAGATAGAATGCGTAATTTTCTTTTCCCTTTTTTGTGCACCTCCAAAATTAACAGATTTATTTTATCTTTGAAGAGGAACAGAAGTGTAAGTATCCTTATAGGAATCCAGGATGCATTTATCAATGGCATATATCAGCGCATAAGACTAACAATTGACATCCTTTGTTACCATAACCACTGTGAACACTGAGGGTAACCACATAGGTGGTATCTTTATTTCACAAGATTAAAGATACAGTACAAAATGAATCTGTACATCTTTCTATTAACAGAATTTGTTTACACAAATATATTACATTTGACCAGCCTTTATACTGATTTAAAATACAAAATAAATTTACAAAACTCCTACAAGACCCTTTAAAGAACTGCAGCTGATAAAAACAAAGGGCTCCCCCCAATAGTTCCTATTTGCCATATGCATTTGCAGTAGTTCAAATCAAACTAAATCTTTTTAGTTTAATACTCTCTGAAACAAAAATAGAATTTCAGTTCATTGTTGCCTATCAAAAAAGGAAGCAACTTGCAGAGGTGAGTGTGTTCCCCTTTTATAGTGTATTCCCCTTTTATAAGCCAAAACTAGCATATAATGGGTGTAAATTAGATAATGCATAGTCTTAAAAGTCCTTTCACAATCCACATTCTAATGTTCTCCAAAAAGAATAGCATCAGACAGCTGGGTGTTTTTGGTTTTGTTTTTTCTTAAGAGCAGCTGACTTATGGAAGATGACTAAAAACTGAGTAACACTGTCTCATAACAGTTTTATTGGGATGTTTGTATCAAAAGCCTTATCTTCTGTTGCATTGTGCCATGATGGACAATACAAAGCAAAAAACCAAAAAACCAAAAGTATTTCAGGAGACAGCTCTGGGACAGGTTTCAGACTGATGAACTACAATCCTGTTTTCTCAACAGTTCAGTATTTTTTCAACCAGCAAGTGTGTCTGATTAATAATTTGAGATGCAGAATGACATTTTCCCCGTATCTTTCCACAGCTGTCCTACATACAAAACTCCAACCAACAGCAGTCACTGCTCTGTAACCATTTCATTCTCTGTGCAAAGAAAGAAGAGCATGTGTCCAAGAAAGTCAAACAGGCAAGCTTTGGCCTACATTACTACAAAGGATAAAATTTTTCCATTCAAAGCATGATGAACATAACCAGAAATGCTTCTCTTAAATCAAGTTTCCCTTCTAAAATGCTTCTGTATATAAACTGCAAAACAACCTGTGTGCTACCAAAAGGGAACAAGTTCTTCACTACAGTAAACTGAGCAACCCAGCTCCTTTAGGAAAAAAGCTGCTTAATTGAGTGCACAACAAGAAACATATTGCTAGTAAGAGTTAACTACCCTCAAATGCAAGCTTCAGAACAGAGTAGCAAGGGATTGTCACAAAAACATAACTCATGTTGGAGATAACCGATTTGAATTTATTAATTTCTTTAATCCCTGAGTTAACTCACCATTACTTATGGTAAGTACCTTTCTACTACTACCACTTCATTCAAATGAATGTCATCTGAAAAAATTAGTGGTAATAATTTGGTGGAAGGGAAAAAAGCAGGAGAAAGACTTCCTTATTGCTTCTTCAAAAGGCAGTTCTTTAAAGTGAAATAACTTGCTGATCTTCAATTGTTTTCTTCTGCCGATTTCTTGGGATGTAAAAATGCATCAGATTCACTGAAAGTCAGCTGTAAGACTGTCACATAGCAGCAATGATGAGAGATTCTCATGCAAATAGGACAGAGCTTGTAGAATTTAGTTCTAGTAGATCAAACCACCAAAACATTTTAATAATGCAGTAACAAAACTGTTAAATATCCTAAGAGACCAATACCAATGTTATTTAACTGAAAAACATTTTCCATACCATCTTTATTCATGCCAAGCTAAAAAAAAAAAAAACAAACCCCAAAATGCTATTAAGTGACAAAGGGAAAAATACTTCAGAGGGAGTGTTCAGAAATCACACATTTTAGAAATGCACCTGGGGAGTGCTGTACACTTTAGACACCGGATTAGAGCTCAATACTGTTCCATTTGCTAATGATGATTAAGACTGAGCAAGACATTCTTTATCACATGCTGTAACTCTCTAAACTAAAACAAAAGATGTCTTCACATGACCAGCATAAGCATTTTGAAGTACTGAGAAGTTCTACCTATACTTTAATACCAGTCATCCATGACATTTCAGTTTACAAAAGGGTGCATTGCTAATCTCCTTTCCCAAACTGCAGCTCTACCGTGCAATGGTCTCCTTGCAAGTGTACTAAGTATGAAACCATAACAAAAATCTCAATTCTAAGTGAAGTGAACTGATATGATGCTGCCAATCCACTGGAAAAAAAATTGCATGAAAGGAAGCCCTTAACCCTTTAAGCACAACAGGTTTTTTCATAAAGCAGCTAAAGCCTCCTCATTTTCAGTTGTATTTCATTCAGCTTTAAGATACTAGAGGATTTAATGCTAGTACAGAAAGAAATATTTTACTGTCATTGGTAAATAAGCACAGAAACTTCCTTTTTTGCCTCTAAGCTACTCCCCACTGCTTCCCACCCCCAAATCCTGAAATTATAATTCAATGAAAATCCTTACTAACGGAAAATTCCGCTTGCAGTCCAAAACCATCAGTCCACAGGTCATGTTCTCTACATTCATTAAAAGGCCTCTGCAATAACCTGGTGGTATCAGAAAGCCATAAACCATTAGTCATCTTTCTCTTTGGATTTTCTTGTTAGAAGGGATCCTCCAGATGGCACAGCCAAATATTATTTTAACTTTCTCATGTATGCCAGATACAAGAAAGGTTACAGCCAGCCAGAGCACTGATGTAATCTAGCATACGATTTTTATCAGTCAGCCAAACTTTGGAGTAGCATCACTGGCATTTAGTAAAGATCTTTGGGGCCCTTTTTTGTAGATGCATTAAACAGATGCATTCATGAGATAACATTTTTTTTTGTTGCAGTGCAGATCACTTACAGGATTGCTGAAAATTAAATACAAAACTTCCATTTCTAAAACCAAACAAAAATGTAAGCTAACTCACTGAGATTTCTGGCTCTGTCCTTTCTTCAGTGTCCACAATAATACTGGTGCTTTCTGCAACCTAGACTCAGCCTCTTTGTAAGAGTAAATTTAAATAATTTAGGAACACTACCAATTTGGTTTTATGTAATAAAGTATTGCCAAGTAGACAGGCTCCAAAAAAGTTTTAGAAGGATGCAAGATCTGGGCACCATGTAGATAGTTCTCAACTGATGAGCTTTACAGACCCAATCTGTCCCAGTCTGCCTCCTGGGCTACATACTGTCTGCTGAGAACAGTCTCATCTAGTCTAAGGGGAACAGAGGAAAATACTCAAAACAAAAAAGCACAAATAGAGAGTGGTATGTTTGCTGACTGATTTTACAGAATTTATAAATAATCCATGTTAAACCACCCATGGCAGCATAAAAGACCAAAGTGTATGAAATATTAAGAAAATTAAATAAGGATTGTAGAAATACTTGGGATGGAGATCAGAATATAAACTTATACAGCTCTAGTATTTTTAGAGTTCCAATATCATTCAGCTTCTAGGGACTTGAATTGGTCATAAAATTGTTCTTACTTTTATAGAGGGCAACTGCTATCAAGCAGGCAAAAGCCTTTCATTGCTAGCCTTCTGCTATCTCTAGGAGATGAAAAGGACTCAAAGAGGAACTAGATACAGCAGGCAACAATTTTGTAGTAGCACTCTTGTGTTTCCATGAAAAAAGCCATAGTGTTATTCCATTGGCACTGAAATAACATTCAAATCAGTTTCGATAGAATTTTCTTATCCCTGAAAAAAGGCAACATTCTAAGCAGCTTTCAGACTTTTTTTGTTTTCCTCAACTTCTTTGCGCCTCTTTTGGGGGAGGGACCATTGATCCAAAGTCCTAAATCACAATGAAAATTGTTCCTTTTGGAAAAATCCAGTTCTTTCACCGAGGCTTTTGTTGCTATTGTGGTGGTTGATGCTCTGGCGGTGGCTCTTGTTGAGGCACAGCTGGCCGCAGTCCTGCTGGTCTGGGAATTGCCTGATGTTGCCTTTGTCTGTAAGCTATAATTGTTCCCAGAAGCAAGGCGATGATGGTCATAAGGTAAAGATCCCACTCAGGCCCCAGCAGCTGGTCCATATCAACATGTGAGAATACCTCTCTTATCTAGGAAACAAGAAGTCCACATCATCATGTCAAAGAGCAAGAACGGGAAGTTACTTTGATTTTAAATTTGACTTGTAACATTTTCTCACACATAAGTACCAGGTGCTATCTGCTTAACTTCGATAGCAGGTAGTCATGGATAAGATCAGAGAAACAGGTTAGGGAAATTCTTGTCAAGGGAAGAACAGCTGTGCACATTTCAGTTTTGCACAGTTGCACAAAATAGGCATCAAAGGTTCAGTAGCTTTCTTAGCAAACACCACCACAAAACACATCTAAAGTTTTCAGAAGGCTCAAGTTAGACTTCTACTTAAGTAACATTACAAGTCAAGCTTCTTTTAAAATGCAAAACACTTTATAATTCTGCATAACTTACATTGATGTCTCGCACATACTGCAACGAATAAATCACTCTAAGCTTGCAAAGCGCTAGGAAGACAGGAACCTGAGCATCTGGGCTTGCTTCAGCTGCCATGTCATAGAAACGTTTTGCAAGATGAAGATCCTAAAGTTAAGAAAACACAAAGCTCAATTTTGAAGAACTTGGAAAAACTAACCATGAAATATAGAACTTCTACTATAAGCTACTGTATGCTGTCATTTGAATGCAAGGTTTTTGGTCAAGTTAAACATCCATTCAGTAAAATTACACCTTTTTTTGAGGTATGTTCATCTTTGACTAGACAAATAAAGGGAAGTTTGAGCTGATCCTAGAATCAAAGCTGACAAAGAGATTAGTATTTACATATTCAACCTGTGCACTGCAAACTAAGGCACATATATTTAGGTAACTCTGGTACACTATATCATCTTCAACACCACACCAAACATGAAAGACTACGAAAGCACAAGCCATGAAAGAGGACACAGCAGCAACCCATCCCACTTATACTAAAGTAAGCCTGCTGCATAGCGCAGCTTCTACCCATTTCTGCACGCACTTCTAAATTAGATTTCGCTCCTTATCCAAAATGGATATAACTTGAATTACTGAGGGCAGCCTGGCAAAAGCATGAGCACAAACTTTAGGAAGAGCTTAAATTATTGTTCTTATTGTTATTATTGTGGTAGTTGGAACAAGAAGATAACTGTAGAAAGAACAGATGATACATGTACCTGAACAGTTTAACTTTCCCTTTTTTTTTGTTTTATTGGCTTCACTTCAGACACATACTGTGCAACATTACGATACCTGGATATAAACTGCTTATGTTCACTCAGTGATGTGAAGGGCAGGCCTGTGTAAGGCTTACCTCTAGAAGTGTTCCAAGTTGGACACTTAACAGAAATCTCCAGGACTTCATGCCACATATTCATTTTATAATTTTATCATGATTATGAAATACCATAAAGATATTTTGTTCATTGATACAGTAAAGGTTGGTTCCATAACATGTGGAAATAACAGTATGAAAATCACATTATGTGAATGAGATGTACTAGCTTACAAATTTAGCATTTTAATTTAACAGAACAACTCTGAATAATCCTTGAGCCTGTAAAGACTGTGCTTTGTACAACTGTTTAAAAGTTTCCTTATCTCCTTCATATTGTGGTAATATCAGCGTAGAAGCAGAATCATGGCTTACTTTAATTTCTAATTAGCAAGTGCTTCATTCTGCTTATACACTCTTCACTCTCACTTGACAGTCAGTACTGTTGGAATCCGAGCTTTAACACACAAATGGCACTGAAATACCATGCCAAATCTTGAGAAGACCATGAGAAAATTAATTTATTCTTATTTTGAGCAGTATATGGAAACAGTCTTCATTCTGACATGCACACTCCGGAACTGGATAACCTGAAATCTCACACCTGTACACTGTTGCACACTTCTCATAGATTGAACCTATGGAAATCTATAGAATCTATGAATCTACTGAAATCAAAGATTTCAATCTATGAAAAGTGTGTAACAGTGTACATGTCTGAGATTTCTGAAAGGGCTTAATATTTGGCATTGACCTGGCATGAGTCTGAAAACCAATTATGTACAGGAAATACAGCATAGAATGCTGTATGTAAGAAAGACTATTTATTCAATAAGTAAAGAAGAACAAGGTAAAAGTTGTTTGGGAAAAAAACAACCAAACAAAACCCAGTAAAAAATACCATATTGGTTCAGGATTAACCAGAATGAACAGTGACCTGAATGGAAATTGTGCAGGCCACCTTATTAGATCATTCTCCCTAATATTAGAGCACCTGTAGTCTTAATGATGTGGACACAGGTGGGGAGGAATTAAGAGTAAACATCCCTGCCTTTGACCGACTAAATCCCGATTTGTTAGACACCATAGTGCTAAAAAAAATCTTTGTATGTCCTTTCCAGAGGTCTTTAGTGGAAGAACAGACTTCAGTGGTACATATCACCTGCTACATCAGGAAACATAATTATTTTTTTAAACTGTCAGCCATTTGGTGCTCAAAATTCAACAGTGTCCATCCTGGGAAAAAGAAGCCAAATATCCTTCTGCTTTATTCAAAATTCAGTCCTAGCCTTTTAGGGAATATCCTAAGCCCAGCCCTAGTCTTATTTAGTCAGCCCTAAATCTCCAGTTCTACAGTTGTAGATTTTCAAGATGCAGCAAGTGAAGACTTTATACATCCAGAATTACCAATTCTGGTTTTATACATGGAACTTTCTTGCTTAGTCTCAGCGCTTCTTTCCCATATTTGTATTAACTATCATCATTTCTGTTTAACTCTTCCTTCAACAGTGGATCTGTATGAGAGGAAGGTATTATTCATCTGCATAAAGCAAGGTTGCACATGCTCATCACGAGCCCTTGTGTACTCATTTCCGCTATCTATGTGTAGCCATCTCTGCTTCAGGTTGGAGAATACTCAATGCAAATATAGCATCAGGATTCAGGTTTCTCAAATTGTTCACAGCTGAACTGAATGTGATGTTAGAGTATTTTCAAAATTTCATTATGTGCTCTATAAATTGGGCTGTTTTCAAGGCAGAAGCAAAAGAAATGAAAAAGTCCATGTCTGGAAGGATTTTTTACTTTTTTTTCTAAAGAAAAACCATAGTACTGTTGTTTTTAGAAAAGAGTCCTAAAATAAAAACAGAAGATAAGCTTTAGAAATAATGCTGTTTGTGTATTGTCATTTTTACAGCTAGGTCAGTAAGCAGTTTTCAAATGTTGATTGCTTGGTGCTCCCAAAGTAATAATATTGACCTTAAGTCTTGCCCTTCGCTGTTCTGACCTTTTGCCATGAATTTAGGGGAAAACCAAGAAAAATGGGTCTCCCAATAGACCAACAATTAAAAGGTACATACCTACACAAAAAAAAAAATGCTCAAGCTCACCGGAAATAATGAAAACAAGACCATTTTTTGCAGTTTCAGGTAAGCTGCTCAAAATTAGTATGCGATTATTAATTACATTATTTTGACACATACAAGAACATATTGCTCTGGATTGCATAATTTTCACTTAACTCTTGGACAGCAGTGCACCATTAGGCTTCCTAAGAGAACCAGACACACTGCTTTCTTTTAGGTAATGTACTTTGCAAAGCAAACTGTGGCCTAGCCTAATTTGAAAAACCATAGCTAATAATCACATTGTTGTTTGTGCTTATGGCTTGTTACTTGGACATGCACAGAACTTGTTTTCAAAATGTCATGGTAGAGAACAAATTAACCAGTGTTCTGGAGGATGAGAACAATCTTGTGCCAAAATACTCTGAACCTGGAAATTATCTGCATTCATTTCATTACACTTCAAAGTCTGAAAAGCATTACTCAAGCTTATGAGACTCTTTTTGCCAGCCCTCACAATCTTAGGCAAATAGTTTTTTCCCTGTCTATGCCTCATTTCTTCACATAGGCAAGTGTGATATACTTATGTGGATATACTTATCCATTTGCTACAGGACAACGTATCAGGAGATATGCTAATTCCTACTTAGCAGTTATACAGTGCACAGAGCCCAGTAGCAGTTATGGACTTAAACATTAGTAAATGTGCTGTAAAAAAGCAGGCTGTCAGCCTACAGCTTACTCACCTGCTTGATGCCCAGCCCCTTCTCATGCATGTAGCCCAGATTAAACATTGCTTGAGCACTGTGCTGTTGTTCTGATGCCAGTCGATAGTGAATAAATGCAGTTTCATAATCAACATCAGTACCAAACCCATAAAAATGGTAATCTCCAAGTTTAATTCTTGCAACAGTATATCCTATAAATCAAGAAACAACAAAAAAGATCAGATAGGTAGGCAAAAAAAGCCTTGCTAGTTTTACAGGAAGCTGCAATAAGGGCTTTAGTATTACTTTTCACAGTTTCCACGAATTGTCTCCCTTCTCCCTCTCCCACAGACAGCCTGGTTTTGTTGGGTTGTTTATTTTTAATTTGGTTTAGCTAACCAAAACACAATTAATTTCTATTTTCAGGAAAGTCTTTTCCCCAGTAATCCTACCAATATTTTTCCTGCTATTTAGTGGCATCAGTTGAAAAGCTATGTCATGTTTTTCATAGTCACTTATTATAGAAAAGCTTTTGATTTACTATGTGGTCAGTAAGGGCTCGGTCTTTGTTTTTGAAAGAGAGGCACTTAAAACTTGAAAAATAAAGTCTCTCATCATCATTTGGTAATTGAATACTTAACCATTCCAATCTCCATTTCTAACTTTCTGCTAAAAGCCAAGTAGGTTTGAAGAATGCACTTGATCATAAGTAAAAAGCCAGTAGACAAGACATTAATGAAGATGCACCTGTATGAAAGTTAGAGACCTTACACTGAGATACTTTATGATTAAGTTTAGTTTTGTTTATTTTAGGATAGGATCACAAGCACCAGAGTTTACATTTCAGTTTGCTGGATATCAAGACTGTGTTCTTCATGACTGAGCTTTGAGTAAGAAATTACATATGACAAGTACCAAAATCCTGAAGAGTACTGTGTATCCATTTTCCAAGTGGATTTATTTTTAGAAAAAATCAGTGTAAACATTTCTAATGTTATTTAACACTGCTCTATAATTCTGTATGGAGCAGCAAAAGAAACACATTGTACAGCTGTGTTGTAGACCTTTAAATCTTCAGGATCCCAGAACAGCTCAGAACTGCATGGATACTGCAATGGCATTATAGCTGAGAGTGGAACAAAAAACAGCAACTATACTATGTCAAATACAACTAATGTTGAACTGAAGAAGGTAAGCTTTCCCTTCCTCCGTTTCATAAAAAACATGAAAATAAACATTAATGGCTCTACTAAAACTAAAACAATTGGAACTGTGAGGTACGGATATACCTTGAGAAGCCGCTCTATTCCAGTGCAGCAAAGCTCGAGGATAGGTTTCATTTTCTTCTACTATGCTAGCTTCTTCTAGAGGAGAAAGTAATTCAGTTAAATAGGAGCATGGTATAGGTACACAATACCACAAAAAAAAAAACAAAAAAAAACCCAACAACCCTCTGCTTATAATGCATCCACTGAAATGTATTAAAAACTTGAAGTAATCTGTGCTATAGCACAAACAAAATTCAACCCATCTGACACTTACAAAAACCTCTTTCATTTATATCAAGAGTTCAGAAAGTTTATAGGATAAAGTCTTTCTCAAGTCTTGCTAAGTATGGTTTCAGCTATACTATCTTACAGTTGACATATATAATTTTCTGTATGAAGTGTATAAAATAATTTTAAATTCATCTTCAGTTAAGATGCAGTTATATCTGAGTAATCACAATCAGAATTTTAACTCAGGGAAAGAGGTTATTTCTTTGCAAGCAGTCCAGATGTCACTGATGTAACTTATCTAAAGGTGAGTCACGAGGGCACTTCTGAAAAACATTAACAGGAAATTAAGGTGTTAAAACAGCTATTGGTGGCTGACAGGCTAATTTTTATATTAAGATACAAAGCCCTAAAGATGGTAATAGGAGTCCTAAATTTCTGGATTTGGCATCCAGAGAGTTTAAAATACTGCCAGAAAGTTTAAAATACTGGGTTTTGTAGTTTCTAGAAAGATGTCACCTGTATTTCCACTGTTTCCCTATGACCTCAAACTGTAGGAAATCCAAGTTCTAGCCACCTAGTTTGCATTTAGAGATCTAGGACAAGTTTTTCCAAGTCTAAGAGCCAACTGCCCAGCTCTTCATTCCAGTTTCAAGAGCAGTATGAGTAAAGTTACAAAAAAACTTCTGGGGAGAGGAGGAGGGAAAATTTTCTGAGAAAAGAAAATTGCAAGATAAAGAACAAAGAAAACCAAAGCTTGTAGATAAGGCACAGTAAAGGCCAAAGGTAAAACTAACGCAATTCCTACTTTTCCTACTTCACAGGTTTAAAAATAAAATGTTCAGGCTATGTTTAGGAAATCCAGGGAAGAGACTTTTCAGCACTGTGCAAGCTTCTAAAGCATTCTCTCCCTATCCCATTTTTAAATCCTGTAAGTCAGAATGCAAGCGTATTCTAACTTTCAGGCCAGAAAGCTATCCTTAGATGTGAAAATTAAAACTGACTGCTTTCCAGTGTGAAGAGCAGGCAAGAGGACAAGAATCTCACCAAAGTTCTAACTGAACTAGAGTAACTGTATCTTCAAGCATCCTAGCATTCTACTAAATGGGCTACTGCAGGCCAACTCCAGAAAAAAAAAATCAGTAGATTCAGCTCCTTACTCTGGTCAAATATGAAAGCAGCATTGCTTTGTGCAACTTCATAGCCTTGTTCTGCCAGAAGAAGATACTGAACCACAGCAGAATTTGAATCACCATCTTTATAGCTGTTGTAGGCAGTCATAAGTCTTTCAGACCAACGCCCCCGTTCGCATACGTTCTTAAACAACTGCAGGGGAATAAAACAAATGGGGAAGAAGACTGGTTGTTAGGAACTTAAGAAATTCAGGTTTTACAAGACGTCAACCTTTAACATTCAAATGCCTGTTCAAAATATTCACATTTCTCAGGAAAAACTTGATAGATTAATTCACCGCTTGTGACAGGCATACTTCAAGATACAGGTTACTAAGCAAGCACATGCCAAGATTTAGATGCTTACTGAGAATTATTAAGATGAGCTTTTCTGTTAAACGCATGCTTAAATGAAGAATTTGGTACTTACTGGTATTTACTTCGTATTACATTCTTTTGATTTTCTTCGAAGTTAATAAAGCAAATACAAACTTGCCATATCAACATATGAAAACAAAGATTTTTCTTGTGAGATACATAGGAGTTTGATAATACATCACGTTGGCTTTTGCTAGCCCTGGCTCTGCAGTCAGCAGTGGATTTTAGCCAGGACAGATTTCCTGCATAAGCTGACGTGGTTATATGCAACTTTCTTCAAGCCAGTATTATCTGACCCTTATAAATGGATGACCTTACCTCAACAGCAGTATGACAGGATCGCATCACTCCAGTGCCGGTAGCATGCATCTGAGCCAGATTATAAAATGCAAGAATATGGCCACCCTGGGAGGCCAAGTTGAAATACTTCAAGGCTTGTTTATAGTCTCTCTTTACTCCAATGCCATCTAAAAGGAGGAGTAAGTCATTGCTATTAATTCCTCTTGAAAAGCAAAATTGTATGAAATACAGTATGTACTTAGTTTTTAAAATTATTAAAGAAAAATACTATGAAAGTGTTAGGAAAAAACAATAAAACATAAAGTCAATTCAGTTAGACCACACTACAGGCTGTATATGCCCACAGACACACACACACGCACCCCCTTCTAATGCCACCTAGTGACCAGTTACTGAAAGGGCAGATGCTCAGACCTGCCAAACCATTACTTTAATGCCACTTACTGTAATACATGGAACCTAGTTGAAGCTGTCCATCAACCCATCCCTGTTCTGCAGCCTTCTGGAAA
>JBCJKH010078266.1:0-15460 GCA_039877255.1 Loriculus beryllinus
CCACCGCCGGGGCAGCCAGAGCAGAGCTCCCATTCCGGGCCCTGCTCACCCGCCGAGCGCTTCCCCTGTCTCCGGTGGTGAAGGCGGCCTCCCTCGAGGTACTCACCTCAGCAAAGTGTCTGACACGCCACTCTGAAACACATGGAACCGCTTCAAAGACAAGTTCTTAACTGTGGCCATCCTCAGAGGGGTTAACTGCTTGTTACAGCTCCTGTGTTTTCACACCACAAAGCTTGAAAGCCCAGGGAGCCCTACGGTTGTATCAACAGAAGCCAAACTGATTCCCAGCCTCTGCTGTCCCTCCTGCAGCAGGGTCTGCTCTAAATGCTGTTCATCCTGCCCCAGGTGAGGCATCAAGCCCCAGGGTCCCTATGTTTTTCTGTGCAGCTCTAACTCCTTAATCCACCATTAACTGGAACCATTTGAACAAAACTCAAGACCTTCTGCTCTCTGCCGTTGAAATCTCAGCTCTTCAGCAATCTTAGATTTTGGTACTTTGCATCCAACAATAATATTTTTGGAAAAATCAATTCAGGATCACATACTCAGGATTATTCAGCCTTTCCAAAGGAAGTTAATCATCTCTAGTGCGTTAAGTAGATGATTTAGAGGTTAGTCCACAATTAATTTTACCCTGGAAACAATACATAAATATCCTTGTGGGAAAAATATGAATTTTACTTTAGTATAGTTGTGAAGTAATGGCTGGTACAGGAAGAATGTGAATTTGTATTCATTATATTACATGTGTGTTATATTCCAACAGCAGTGTTGTTGTACAGCATTATGCATTAGAAAATGTGAGCAATAGCAGTATCAGGACCCACAGGAAACCCAAATAATGCCTTCCCATTCTTCTACCAATATTGGTTAGTCCCACACAAGTAAGACCACCCTTTACTGGCATGTGCAGAAGCTTCAATCTGAGAAGCATCTGAGAAGCATCACTACTAACCAGTCTGTGTTTTTTTCTTCTCTCCTTAATACACAGAGGATTATGCTTGTGAATGACTACATAAATAGAAAATGTGATGGCTTTGCTTACTCCACTGAGCCTGTCTTTTTTTTCCTGGCAGCAGTTTTAAGTGTTGGTGTTGCATCCGTATTAAGTGTGAATTCCCTCGTGTAAATCCCATTAAGGTTAATAGAATTTTAGTTTTACTGCTTAATAAATTTCAAAGTGGATTAACTTTTGAGAAATATATAACCAACCATAACACACAGAACACAACCCCCAGTGTACATATCGGAAGTGCTAATGGAGACACAAGGAAACAGCTTCCTATTACATGTAAGGAGAATATAATATTCTCAAGCTTGTATCTTTATTAATATTTTAGTATCATTTGTCTTTTCCTGTTTGTTGCTTTCTTTTGCCATTTCTACTAATTTTGAAATTACATTCTTCCAGCTTTTGTGCTTTTGGATTTAAAATAATATGATTTGAGACTCCAAGTTCTGTTACACTAGATTTGCCAACTTTAAAAGACATCGCTAAGGTAGAGGAATTTTTTTCATTGGAAGCAGGCAACACTTCTGAACTTTTGGTCATTGGTACTTCTCTGAAGTCAAGGTAAGGCTGTGTCTCCATAGGCTGGGAGCTTTTCCTCTGGCCCCCTGTGGGGCTATGCCATTCCTCATAGGTGAGGATCAGTCCTCTCTCCTCAATTCCAAATTTAGCTAACAAAAGGAAAAAGCTCTAAGCTTTGTAGTGCTCACCCATCTCTGCATTTCTGCTAGAATTTGATTTTTCCCACTGTTCACATCACTCTGCATATCTCATTTTTTATTTGTTCTTCTGGTGTGGTGAGTTGGGAACTCTGCCTTATATATAACTGTAAATTGCAGCCAAGGTTGTGAAACAGCAGACTATCTGATTATTAGTTATATTCAGGAGACTGACCGAAAATGTCAGTACAGGTTTCCATATTTATTGTCTCAGAGAATTCCACATCCAGTAAGAATGTAATTTTTTTTTCTTTACATGACAACCCTGTAACTCTGCCTGTTATCTGAAAGTCAAGCTGTCATCTTTGCTTTTAATGATTTTTTTGCAACAGAAACTTACAATATTGCTGTTAACTTGAGCCAGCATAGGTCTGAGGCTGTTTTCACAGCTCCATTGCTTCTGCAAAGAGCTGAAGTGAATTGAAGACGTAAAAAAGAAAAAAACCCAAGAAATTCTCCGCTACAAAAATAGATGGTTATGATCCTAAGCATTGACAGGATTACCAGTGGTTCAAAATTAAAATGACATGTCTCCATAGTCCTTTCTGATGACTATAACTGTCTAATGGCAGTAAAGAGATGCAATAGCATCCATCTAAACAAGCAAGGTGGCATGCTTCTGTAATGTACATAACATCTTAAAACTGAAAAGCAACTTCAATATCATTCATTCATGCTAGCAAGAATTAGCTAGGAAGCTCAAGAGAGGTATCACTCATGATTTCAGCCTTCTTGTGGATGAATCCAAACTGACCCTGTTTGCTTTACTTTCTAGTGTTCCAGGTCATGCTTGATTTTATCTTCAACTTCAGCAGTTTTCAGTGGCCAGATAGCAAAATCTGAATACCTTTTTTGTGATACCATCTAAAAATTCTTACCTTAAGAGGTAGTTTGTAGTTCTTCATCTTTCCTTTATCCTTTAAAACTAGAGCTTGCAGTTAGATTTGCGGCTGACTGTGAGACAAAGTTGTACAATCCTGCCTTTATTCAGTTTGGGGTAACTTTGTCCAGGGGGAATTAGGCTATTGTACCACTGATGATGGCCAATGTAACGTGTATTTGCTGCTGCACTTTTAACAAGTGACACATCTTCCACTAAACTAGGTTGCTCAAAGCTCAATCAAACCTGGCCTTGAACACTACCCTGTTGCAGAAATGGATGTGTAAAACCAGTTCACTTGAATACCTGGCTTAGACTTTTGTGTTGTTTTTGCTGACAGAAAGAATATTCAATATCAATATCTCATCACAATGTGTCATTAAGAAGTTTTAAAGTGGCTGCCTCTGCTGGGCAGTAGACTTGTATAGCTTCACGTGTGAACACTTCACATTAATTTTTAGGTGGCACGGATATATCTTGGAGATCTGCCTTAGGGTGGCTTTTCATTAATCTGCTCAATAAGTATCTTGAGGAGTAATTGTGAAGAACACTTTGGGTGGTTAGTCTTTGTTGGTTACAATATGGTGTTTCTTGAGGTGTTTTTAATGAAATACTTTTGGTGGTGTTTCCTGCACTTCCACTACCCAGTCCCACTTCTGACAGATCTCAGTGCTGCTGAGACTTCGAGAAGCCACGAGTCCTCTATCCAACAAGGAGAGTTTTGATGAGATAGTCTGCACGTGACAAACCTGAAGAGGCCAAGTACCATGGAGAGGAAGAAATCAGTTTTACCTGACTCTTCTTATTGGGATTGTTCTCTAAACTATCAAAGGTGCCTTATTTTGTTTGTTTGTTTTCTTTACTTGAGCAGAATAAGTAATAGCAAAGTTTAAATGTGAGTATTATTTAAATCTTTTTATGGTAATGGATTATTTTATACAGTTCAGCTTTATGGATCTGGATCTATTTTCCACAGATCCTGCCAAAAGAGTTTCCATTCTGGGGCTTCCTGCTTATTTCTTCCAGCTGCTTCTCTTTCTTATCCCTTCTGTTGTTATTCTCCTCCTGTCTCCTTGTTTTCACTACTGATGGAATAGAGGCTTGGTTACACTTTGAAATCATAATATAAATGTTCTTGGCAATTGTTTCTTTCTATACTCTTTATAATTATTCTCCAGCAATTCCAATTGTATTTTCCAGTTGGAGAATATCACTGAGGACTGCATTGCTCACTCAGGATGTTAAAGGTGCAAATAATCTTTTAAGAGAATTCATAAAAAATATGTTTGACATCAAGACAAAGCAGGAGTAACACAGTGGCCAAAATGGTGTTGACTCTGTTGACCAGAGTGATGCAGGAAGAAAAAGTCTTTAAGCAGCTCTTCATTTCCTGCCTAGTCCACAACCTACTCCACAAAGTTGGTCTGCAACACAAAGCCTCCTGCCAATCTTACCCTGCACATTCACCATCAACAGTAGTAGGATTCATGGGACTTGGCCCAACCTTCTCCAATAATATGGTGCTGGTTAAATGCGTGAAATGGGGGTGTGTGTGCTTGTGTCTGTGTGCATTGTTTGAATCCTATGTCACATTAATGACAGATGATTTTAAAAGAAAAAAGTAAAGGTTGGTTTATGTCTGTGGAAGTCATTTGACTACCTGTTACTTCAATGGCATTAATCCTAGCCTTGTCAGAAGTGAATCAGTGCTCCTCTCTGCAAAAATAACAACTGGAATGGAGGCAGAGAAGTGCTGTTTTCTCACATGTGAAACTATTTGCAAAATGAAGTCCTTTGTTTGTTTATTTGTTTGACTCTCTGAGTGTTTGTTTTCTCTACTTTTAGAACATATTAGAAAGCATCCTGCTCTTGTTATTTCTTTTGAATAGTCTATTTTCTGTAGAAAGTAATATCCACATGGCAAACTCCTATTCATCGAAACTGTGCCAAATATGTGCCATTTTTAAAGCTAAATATATGTTATTTTATTTTACTTTAAAGCAAGCCAAAATACATACCAAGAACATAGCTCTGGGTGGTGTTGGTCCTATTTTCAAATGAGTATTTACTGTGTGAGTTACTTTCCTGCAACAAGTTGAGTTGGTAAGGGCCTTCTTTATGAATGCAGTACAAAAAGCAGTGTTTCTTCCTCCTTGTACTGTGAACTTACCTTTTGATTGTAAAAATACCTATTTTTCCTACTGTTGCTGAAGCATGAAAAGCATGAACTTGTGCACCTGACGCAGTCATACCTGGGTCCCTGGTACTCCTCTTTCACTTGCGTTTTAGGACTGTTTCTCCATGGGACATAAAGATTACAAAAAAAGTGTTCAGTCGTTCAGTCTGGGGGGAGTAAGTATTAGTACTTAGGAGCTTCTATATCAACTCTTATATCCTTCTGTAGTTATGACTGGCTGATATACAGGAGCATATTTTTCTTCTCATTTTTCTTCCCTCTTGATGTGTGCTAATAAGTCTTTCTTCTTGTCAAGTGCTGGTGATATTTTTCTTCCTTAGCTTGGTCAGAATGAAAAAATAATTCTTATCCAGGCTTTCCCAGTCTTCTATTATACAGCAAAACAAGGCCTTACCTCAGGCCAGAATAAATAAAATAGGGAGATTCTTGGAGTTACAGAACCACGTAGTAAATGTCTTCCTTTTCCATTATTTTGTTTTATAAAATGTTAAAAATTACTCTTTCTCTTTTAGTAAGGATTCAATTTTACATATCTCGTTCAACTTTTCTAAAAAATAAATAATGTTACCAAGCAACTGTACTAGCAAATGCTGAAATTAAAAAACTCTATGTTATGGCATGGCCAAATTTAAGATAAGGTTTATAAGTTGGCGTGGAGTTTTTTTAAGTTTTATAAAGAATTGAGAGTAATCCAAAACAGTGATAATTTGTCTTTGATCACATGGAAAACTATTCTACATGGCCTGCAAATTAAGTGACTTAGGGGAATCCAGTAATTGAAACTAGGAATAACTTAGCAATTTCACATCTTGAACACTTGAACTGAGCTTTGCTTGCAAAAACACGGTTCTTTAAACAGAGTCAGGCCAAGTCACCAAGATGAGTTTGGTCTCCTCAAAACAGTCTGAAAATTCACTCCTAGCTTTTCTGAGTAATATCAGCTGGGAAAAGGCATTTATCAGTCTTCTCCCAAGAATGTAGAAATTGGGGAGTTTTGTGCTGAAATATTACTGGCCTTTGTTGTTGAACTTCTAATTATTAAACTTCTGATATAATTCTAATTAATACATGTTTATTTTTAATTGCAGCATTTTCTCATCAGAAGTCAAAGCAAGCTGATTTTCAAGTGTCAGCTGCATTAGCAACTTCTTCAGTGAGAGAGTGGAAAAGAAAATCACCTCTCTAATCAGGATTTCACTGCATGAAAAGTAGCTGGTTAAGTCTTTAGAAATCAATTCCAGTGCAGAGACACTCTTTTGTAGGGAAAGAATATTACATCTGAGAGTAAGCAGGATACAGGATTCCTTTGTGTTGAAGACTTCCTTAAAAAGGACATAAAAAGAAATGTGAAAATACAGAAGGTTACATAATTTTAGACAATTAAAAAACCCAAAAATATGCATCAATTTGTGCCTAGTAGAGTGAATCGGTGTGCAATGTACATAATAGAGTCAAAGACCAAGACTATGACATAGTGAAGTGATGAGAGAAACATTAAAACTGTACCAACCTGTAACCTTCCTAGGGCAACATATAAGCCAGTGGGTTTCTTTTTTCTAGGTCTTTTATCTTTAGTGTGTATAAGGAACAGATCTTTATGCTGACAGTTTTCTTGTAAATGGAGAGGCAACATCCTTCTCTAAAAAAATCAGAAAATATTTCAGAATTTGGAGCCAAAAAGAGTAAGTGGCACCTCTAGTTTTTCTCAATGGGTGCAATAGTACCTCTTTCCCCAAAACTGACATGAATCTGTTGTGCATCATGAAGGCAAGCATTGAGGACTACAGCCAGGGCTTGTTTCTTTTTTCCTGTAAGCACAGCTGACAACTGATGCAAGAAAATCATTAAGGGATATTATTTTCAGTTTTTTTCCCCATTGCCAAACAGGCATACCAGCAGCTGGTTCCGCATCCAGCCCACCTGAAGGTGAGAGTCAATGGGGACCCTCTAAAACAGACATGCTACTTAGGGAGGAGTGTCAGTCCACTGCCAGCTGATGCCCTTTAGGATTTTCCAACTGTCCATCCCTAGCTGTTCGTACCCCTTCTGCCAAAAGAAGGTGTTTAAGCATCTGGCAGAATAAAATCTATCGATTATCATTTCTGAGATTAAAAATTACCTACTAGGTTATCAGTTAACCACCCTCCTGCTGATTAGTTTGAAAGTATAGGCATGTTGTATATGAACAACTGATGCTGCGGCTTTGAAGGTGACTTGGGTGCAGAGGGTAATTTTGAGAACAGTTGAAGCTCTTGGTGCTGCTGCTGCAGCATCGATTCTGCCTGCTTTCAGTAGAAATAGCAGGGTAATTGAAAGGCTGCTTCTCTGCTTTTCTTCATCCTTTTAGACACAAATGTAAAAAATAATCTGAATAGATGATGCTGTGCAGCATGTACCCTGGCTCCATCCAGCTCCTAGAATGACAGTACACGTGTTCCCCTTTGCTTGTTTCAGTCTTTTAGATTGTTTTAATTATTATTTGCTAGTATTTCTTTTTTCCTATTATTTTTTATTATTAGCTAAAATTTTCTATTATTATATTTCTATTCTTTTCTAAAAATTCTTCTGCGGTGCTCTTGAATTTGTAAATAATTCTTTCAAAGAACAGACACTCTCAATAAAGTAACTAACATTAACCTGAGTGGTTAACTCTCTCCATCCTCTCCAGACAGCAAGTGCACATCCATCATCAGTTATCATTGCCAGACCTGTGAGTACGGTTAACCACTGGTTCTTCCACTCCTCCACTTGCCATAGTGCCTAAGTGAACAATTGCATCAAGGACTGAACCCTGTTTTGTGTTTGCCTAAGCAAGATGCAGCCCACAACAGACTGGTCACCTACCTCTGCTTTGTCAAGCTGTATTTGTTTTGGCTGTGTATCCACTAGCATCCACCATTAGGAGTGACATCCAGGTTACCTTTGGCAGGTGGCTGCCCTCTCTCCCCACTCTTGTCAGGCCCAGGGGATAGTGTGGCTATTTGTCTGGCTGTGCTTTAGGAAGCAGCATCCCCCACACCCCTGTGTTGCTTGGCCTGGGTGCTATAACACTGTGGGGGTCAGATCTCCACCCCAAACCCAAACTTTGCTGTTTGCTTTACAGTAAGTATGGTTACATGCACTATCAGTGAATGCAGCCAGGGCACTTTTAAATAAAACTTAAGGTTGTTTTCATGTTTATTAATACCAGCTTTACATGCTTCTTTGGAGGATTGAAGTTGCATTTAGGGGAATGACAGTATGTCAGTCCAGATCTGCAAAAGACAGTGTAAGGTCAGAGAAGAGAAGCTTTCACTTTCCAATAGTCGGTTTCTATGTATAAATTGGCACTTGATGCTCATCAAAGAATAAGAAATATTGGATATGCTCTAAATGTCCATTGTATTTCTGAGCCAACTACCTGATGGAAGTCATCACTTATATGTAAATGAACTGTCAATGGCTTGCCTCCGTTGGCAGTCGCTGGACTGTGAAGGGTATGTCTTAATAAGAACCAAAGCTCTTCACAGACTTTGATTTACTGGAAATAAAGTAGAAAAGTCCTCTGAGAGTAGAAAGGACACTTGTTTCAGATAAAACGTCTAGACAGTAGCAATATATTTGGGGCTTTTATTATAGCAAAACTGCAAATTAGAATAGAGTGCTGAGAAAGTTCCTATGACCCAGCTGAGTTCAAAACCAGTTTCAGACTGATCTTTCAGACACTTACACTCAAATTAAGTTCATGAGCATTCAAAAAGTGAAAGAAAAGATGTGCAAGGTCAATGTTCAGATTTGCTAGAAGTCTAGAGCTGCCCAGACTTTACATTCTGTCTGGCAAGGAGGGGTTTGCAATTCATCTGTGATTTAAACTAGTTAAAGAAAACACAAATCACTCATTATGTTTCACTGCATTAGATAAGTCTCCTTTACAGTCCATTCTGTATGATGGCTTTTTTCTTTGATTATTGAAAATGTAATAGGAGAGAGTAATTCTATGAAATGTTACATTTCAGGGAAGAAACAATCACAATGAAACTGAAGCATGTTTTGTCTAAGACATGTCTGTCTCGATTTAATGAAAGCAAATCATACTGCAGTTCTGATAAAGATGTGGACATTTCAGAACATCCAGTTTACCTGAAAACTCTTATAGTTAATTTTTTTAAAATTATTATTATTATTATTATCATCATTTCTAGCAGGTTTTTACCATCCAGAATTTTTGGAAGCTTTACTGAATTTCAAAATAAAAATTATTAGGGTGAACCTATGCTTTTTATCACAGTCTGTGTAACCTGAGAGAATTTACACGCCAAATATAAATACTGTAGAGCTTGAGTACTTAAATTAGAACCTAGATTGCTTGTATGGCTAATGGAGAATCCAGAAGGCAACTAGTGATGCATCAATTTCCACCACCAAAGTGCTCTGAATCATCTTCCCTGTGATTTATCACAGCTTTCCAGGAATCATCCTGCACTCCTTGTGATCACCTCCTTTTCCATCAGTACAGAGATCAAATGGAGACACATGGTGGTGCACCTTACCAGCATTTCTTCACAGTTGCCATCTTTGGCATTGGAAACTCTGGGTTTGGAAGAACCACATTAGTCCCTAATTTTATGAGAATTAATGAATTCAAAGTCACATTTCCACATACGTGAAACAACAGCCCTGGAAGGTGTGAACTGCCTGGGAATCTATGTGACACATTGCATCTGATAATTAAAAAGAAAACCAGATTTTGTTAGCTGTCATTTTTTTTCACAGCGCAGGTTTATGATGCTTGGTGGAGTGCAACTCATCTGTTACGTGGGTCTTAAAGCAGAGATCTGTGTGGTGCTCTCAGTCTTTGGGTACTAGTTTTGAAATGGAAGGTCAAGATGGTATTCAGACAGAAGGCTGAATAATTCTTGCTGACCTGAATGATAAAATCCATTTGCCATTGCCATCCAAATATAAAACTAGGAATAGTTTAAGGGGATCAGGCTGAGTCTGAAAGCAGTTTGAAATCTTATCACTGAAAGGTATGGAAGGTCCCCTCCAATTGAATAGACTACTAACCCTGAAAGCTGAACAGTAGAGATTTTGTATCCTTTAGAGTGCATAGAAATCTAGATTCAGCTCAGTACTTGTATACCTAGGTAGTGTATTAAATGATCGTGGTCTACGTTTTTAGTTGCACTGTTAATTTAATATAAGCCCTAAGGTTAAATGGTACACATTCTCAGCATGATGACTGCATTAGCTGTAGCTGTTCCAAAAATAAAATTTATTTGATAGTAACTGAATTCCCACACAGTCCAACAGATGAGTCATCAGATAATGTCCACAGAGATCAATTTTATTTATCCTTTCAGAAGATTAATAGTCACTGTTTTCTAAATCTAAGGGTATGCATAATAGCAGACTGAATTAAACCTAAGAAATGTAAGTGGATAATCAGAATGTCTTTTGGGGCTTCCTACTGATTCAATATTTGATACTTTGATCATAGCCACAGTGTACCATGTTCTCTTTTATCCTGTCATATGGCTGGTAAATACCACTACAAATACAAAATTAACAGACTCAATCCCCTATCAATATAATTTGATGCAAATCGTAGTAGATTGTTTACAGACTCCTCAAGAAGGCTTTGTACCCCATCTATTCTGGCATGCAGTCCTTCAAATATTTGACAAGTCACCGTTGTTGGAGAGTGAAATCATGAAAATAACACAAGCAATATTAGAAAATCATAAAAGCCCCACAGGCAATATTAGAAAAATGAGGCTAAAAAGCACAAAGAAATCAGATTTAGAACATTACTCTTAAATAAGCAAAGGGCAATATTTCTACCTATGCATTCCTTGTTTTGAAGTATGTGATTCAAATATTACTTGTCACCATGGATATAAAAGGCTGTTTTCCCCGATTACCTGACATTATATCTATAAGCAGTACAGTGTCGTAGTAGTTTCACTGCTTGAAGTATTATCTGGAACATCTATTTTGCATTCAAGTAAGTGCTATATTTAGAACCTATTTTTATTCTGCCTAGAGTATACAGTACACTAGACCTTAATGTACCCTCTAACTACAGACATGGGCACAGAAGATGTAGGCTAAAAATAGTTATTACTCTAGAAGCAATATTTTATTTGAAAGCCATCACCTGAATTCCCAGGCAGTGCTGAAAGATTAGGACTTTCTTGTCTTCAGTGCTGGAGAGAAACCCCCTCAGCAGATCCTTTTTTACAGTTGGCAAATTTGAGATTTGTATAATAAAAGTAAAAGAAAGAGTTAGAAAAATTTCAGCCTGCCATTAACTCCTGCAGGAGGACAAAGTACTATTTGTGAGTTCCCCTCAGCAATAGTTACTTTATTTTCTCCATTGGGAATAAAGTAATGATTGGTAGGAGTAGCAGTGAGGAAGAAAAATAAAATTGTTTATTATTGGACCAATTGGGCCCAGCAAGATGAAGGCCAAATTGTTTTTTGCTTGTCTGAGTTTGATTTTTAGTCAGTCTGGATGTGTTTTTTGTTTAGCAGAGAACTTCGGTGAGGAGTATGTTATTTTATGACTGAGGCCAATAGAAAGTCATTGGCACAACAAAACTGCAGATTTTACAATTTCAACGCAGCTGCTCTGTGACTTTTAAGCAACTGTGAAATCACATTGTTTAAACTGTGTTTATAAGGACTGATGCCTGAATTCATCTTTTTTCTTCTTTTTTTTCTTTTTCTTTTTTTTTTTTTTCTGGAAAAGTCATCAGAAATCCTTCAGATCAACAACTGGAATGGCATCCTAACCATTTTAGCAAGTGTTTGCAACCTCCATTTAGAAATAATCACTTGGTCCCTCTGTGTTACACACATGTATGAACACGAACATGATGTTACCAGTGTCGTGAATGAATTTGCTAATACTAATTCACCAGTGAAAATCCATTCATTTAATGACAAACACACCTGTTTGGATGACATACCGATTTACCTGCAATGCCGCGAGCAAACTGGCATTTCAGTTGTTTTTGCAACTTTTTTGTGACTTCTTATAATGCAGCAGTTAGTAGTACTTGGACATATTTGTTATACTGTGTTATCAAGAGTATATATACCCCACTTATAAGGAGTATTGCTTGCTTCTCATGGGCAAAATTCTTACCTTAAGAGGTGAGAGATGAATTCTGGACCTCAACTGCAGTAAGGACCTATTCCTTCCTACTCTGAGCCTGTGATCCAATAAACATCCACAGTTTTAAGTATTTATGCAAGTGGTGTTTGTTTTCTTTTTCTTTTTTTTTTTTTTCTTTCTGTTTAGCAGATTAGGACTTAACATTAAATTTTAGGTCTACAACCCGAAACACTATATGTCAAAGTTGAATCCCATCTTCTTTCGAACAGGGTACCCACTTCTGGGAGCTCCCAATGACTTGAGTCCTGAAGGATCAGCCTGCTGCCTTGCATCTGCAGGTCAGGCCCCACTTCTAGAGCTATGGATGCAGCCGGGGGAAGATGGGTGTTAGCAATAAGAAAGGGTTAGTGATGTGAGGGGGACAAATGTGAAACCAGCAGGTTCAGTGTGCTTGCCAGAAGAATGATGACAAGGAATAGTTTGTCTACAGTAAGGGTCATAATTAAGTTACAGGGTAGGAGCTAATTCTTGTGGTGATTGACCCTTAAGTTTGGGAGGATCAATAGGTCAGGAGTCCTGTAGAAAAAATGGAAATCTAGTTCAGAGGTTTCTGTGTATTTTGTTTGGCTTTTGAGCTTTGCTGAGAGACTCAAAGAAGGAGCCCAGCAGCTGCTGCCCTGAAAGAAAAATGAAATGTAGAGGCTCTGGAGAGACAGGGAAAATGTGACAGAGCATTTGAATTGGAGACAGCAAGTTTGTGATGTATTTGAAAAAGGGCATAGACTTCAGAGAAACCAACAAAAAAGACCACATATACCTTTATCAGTATTTTCTGGGATAAAAGTACTAAAGGTGTCATCGGGATGGTGTACATAAATCATATTATCAAAACAATGTCTGAAACTGGAAACTGTGAGCTCAAATGGAACGGATTGCATGGCAACTTTCTGACCATTTTTTATGACTTAAAAATTAGTGTCAAAGAATAAGGTTATCCTTTTATGTTCAGTAGATTAACTCACTTTATTGTACCTGATTCCAAAAGTCAAATCTTTTTATTTACGAAATTTTTACTTACAAGTAGTTTGTACGTGTCAATGGAGTTATTCTAGTTTTTACAGATGTAGAGAAAAATTCAAGTTTATTCCCACCAGAATTTGTTTTTTTTATGCTACAACCCATGTGGGGCATGAGAAAAAAGCACAGTCCCATGTTCTTAAGCAGGTAAGTAGCCACACTGAAATAACTGCATCACAGGACCAGCTCTTCAGGTTACACACACACTAAAGTTTACGCGGCCCAAAATGTTTTTACAGACTCATCAGCCTCATGTACAGGGGTTGTACATGGTAGCCTAATGCCTAATCCACACAAAGGATGTATACTCCCACAGTGTTATTCTTTGTAATATGGGATACTTCCAGAGCATGTGTGTGGAAATCGATAAAGGAAGGTATGTTTTAGATTTGAGTCATGTATACACAAACATTCCTCTAGTTATAGGAAAGCTTTTGGAGCTTCAGAGTCATAGTTGGCTTTTATTAATGATGCCGTCTCTCTCTCGCATTAATATGGTAATGCTGGTGGTTAGTTATTTCTATACTTGAATATGAATGATGCCTCCTGCACACTGAGGAGGGAAGACAGAAACTGTTACCATTTTGCCTGCATACAGTGCTCCTGAACGATACAATGGAGACATCTTTCAGTCTGCAGTGCATCAAAGGAGTGGTTTAATGCCTGAAATGTACTGGCTAGATAAAACCTTGACTCAAGTCTGATATATTTTTCAGTATGCATACAAAAATAATATCTCAGGGATTCAGTTTCTATTTTGTTTTTCCACTGTACAAGGACAACAAAGGTACATCTGTTGCTAGTCTTTCTCACTCATTTCTTTGACATCTCAAATCAAGATGAATTGCTTACGCTTGTCCCTTGAATAATAACAGTATTCAAATATATACACTGGGATCTCCTTCTGGCAAATTTTAATTGTGGGGTGAGTCAAGCTAGCATTTACCTACAAAGTTCACACATGCAAATACTCTGGTGTCACACTGCCTATGCATCATTATTAAAACAGGAAGCTGAATTTCACTATTGAAGAAGAAAAGGTGCGGCATTTGCAGTGAGCCTGGAAATTTAAGCGCTATTAGAAAACTTCCCACCAATGCATGTAACAAGAACTTATTATGTTCCCTCTCAATGAAGGGTAGAAAAGGTTGTCCCTAACTGGCACGTCACGGGTGACTGCCTGTGTCCATATGTAACAGTAAGTGAGGAGAGAGGAGGTGGATGAGAATGAAGAACTCACTAAATTCACAAACTGGAAAGAACAGAGAGCCCTGTTGCTTCTTCCTGAAAAGAGAGCCTGTTTGAAGTGGGTGCTTCCCCAGAGGTTTTAGAAGAATTTGGGAACCAGATTGTATAAGTGTAGTTCTAAAATCAGGACTGGCTAATGTTTAGCATGTTTTTAATATGGGATTGTATTCTTTTATAGCTGTAGAATAAACAAAGGAATGAATGGATGTGAGACTGAATGTTTACTCCCAAAGACAGAATTAATCTCTGTTATAACATACTTATGCATGCTACAAAAATACAAGACCAAAATTATTCAAGAAATCCTACATTTTTGTTCTTGAAGCTGCCACCTTGCTACAACATAAGACATCAAACATCAAAACATCTGGGTAGATCCAGAGCTGGGGTCAAGAGAAAAGTACAGAAGGGGGTACCTATAGTGTGCCTGAAACTTGAGAAGAGGAAGCAGAGTAACATGTTGGCTTTGTTGTCTTGGTGGAAGACCTATGTTTTCCTGACCTTGCAATCTCAAATTTAAATTGTACTGGGTCCTTGCAAAGGTAGCAAAATTTATTCTGGACTTGAATCGATGCCATGAAATAGAATAGATTTCGTAATACCTTGATATTATGAAACTGACATACAGTACAAGACACAAAAAAGAAAACAGCAAGTTCAGTGTGCTTTAAAAATGACATTCAAGAGACCCAGGGAGACATCAGCATGATGGATCAGGATGGGACTGCACAGGAGGGTTGTACTTCTGAGTGGATAAGGAGCACTTTTAAACCTACCCACTAAAACAAGAATGTATTCTTATTTCTTTCCTTCCTGTTCAGCAAAATCAGAAAGAAATCAGTAAGTAGGAAGTTCTAAGATAGCAAGTTTATAAAAAGAAAGAGCCTTAACTTTCCAGTAGAAATGAGGATTGGGTAGCATTTATATAGTTTGCTTTAAGTTTGCAGAGCATGACAAATATGTTGCTTTCCAAAAAACTAGGAGAAGGTGGTATTTTATTAATAGGAATTGGGCTGTTTTGTTTCTTCCTGGCTTCTCCATTTGCTTTATTCTTTTTCAAAAACTTGGTGCACGAATTGAGAAAACAGGAGAGCAACACTGGTCTAATAATAAAATATGCATTTCAGAAAACAATAAAAGCAAATACATTTTAAAAAGCAGGGGAACACTCGATAGCCTACATATTTATAATTGAAAGCTGTTCAGAAAGGAATTACTTTTATGTTCA